>PVIH01015175.1:0-50698 GCA_004025045.1 Sigmodon hispidus
TGGGCAGCTGTGGCCTGGATGTGGGCTGAGGGAGGGGCTGGGTGGGCAGCTGTGGGCTGTGATGGGGTGAGGGAGGGAGGGGCTGGGTGTGGGCTGAGGGAAGCATTTGGTGGACAGCTGACCACAGACTGACGTATGATGTGAGACAGGGTTGTGGAAAGAAGGAACACCTAACTCAGCATCTCTCTCAGACTTTGCTTTCTTCCGGGTTTTATAGATGTGTTAAATTTTCTCTGTGATTTGTGGAGAAAGAAAGTAGAAGCTATTTTCCTTAAAGAGAATATTATAAATTTTGGCAAAGTAAATTTGGGTTATATTAATACTGTCAGAGAAGCATTTTAAATGGATGGCTCGGTGGGTGAAAGCACTTGCTATGCAAGCCTGGGGACCCGATCCCCAGAACCCACTTAAGGGTAGGAGAGAAGCAACTCCACCTTGTTGTCCTGTGACTTGCACATGCGTGCTATAGCATGTGTGTGCATGGAACACAAGCATACGTGCTCACACACTCACTTGCACATGCTCACACACTGTTTGTGGATCCTGTGTGCATCTGATGCCCACATTCAAGTTCATGATTCTGTACTGTGGTCCCGCCCCCATGGGCTTGGTGCTACAGGGAGAGACCTCCGAATGGAAAAAGGCCCCTTGTTCCTAGATTCCCTGGACTAAGCTCTTCCTCTAGTAGACCCTTGGCGTCACAAGGCGACAGTCAGAGCTGGTCCTGTGCACAGGGACTGCCATTCCCCTCTGTTCCCTCAGCCTCTGTTCTTTTCTCCTCACCTGCCCCTTCCTCCCTCTCCAAACCCAGTATCTGCTAATATCTGATGGTGAGCTCATCCTGTGGTCATTCCTATGAGACAGACCAGTGCTGGCCTCTGACCCTGCTATCCTTGGGCTCTGACAGGTGAAGCAGCTGGTGCCAGTCCGGGATCAGTCCCTGCAGGAGGAGCTGGCTCGCCAGCATGCTAATGAGCGCCTGCGGCGCCAGTTTGCTGCCCAGGCCAATGCCATTGGGCCCTGGATCCAGAACAAGATGGAGGTAGGTGGCATCCTTCCTGGAGCCTTCCGGAGCCTGGAATTGGTACTGAGCTACAGGATAGCACATCCCTCACTTGTTTTCTGTCTGCCCCACATTGTCGTGCCCTTTATCTCTCCATGCCAAGGGCTGTTGGAGGGGAGGGAGAGAGAGAGAGAGAGAGAGAGAGAGAGAGAGAGAGAGAGAGAGAGAGACAGAGAGAGAGGTGTGTGTGTGTGTGTGTGTGTGTGTGTGTGTGTGTGTGTGTGTTGGGGGGGGTACACAATGACAGAGGGAGCATTCATTCCCACTGCCATTTCTCATCAATGACAAACCGCTTTCTTAGGTTTGGTCTCACCAGGAATTGGATTTTAAACCATCCATCCCTATAGAGGGCAGGTGACGACTCACAATACTTTGTCTTTTAGAACTTTCAGGGAACAATGGTGTTGGAATGGCTCTGAGGCTCTGGCTTCATTTTATAACTTTAAAACAATAGCTAGGAGGAGACATTTTTTTGTCTCCTTTTGGGATAAAATGTTAACTTTTAGAGGTAGAGATATCTGAAATTATGAGAAATTCTCCCCAGTGGTCTAATGTCTGTCTGGCAGCTCTGCCCATGTCTGTCGGTCCTCGTGCCCTGGCACCGGAACAGAGTAGCTATGCTCAGGACAGGTCTCTGCCCTTCAAGAGTGCCAGCGGGGCTTTTCTTACTCCGGCTTTGGATTGTCATGGTTGATTTTCTTTCCCCATGCTCTAGACAGACAAGAACTGCACCTTATTTCATCCTGTGGTCTTATCCCCAGTCTGTCTGGGAACATCTAGTACCTTGAATATGGCCACTGGTACAAAGTCAGAGGCCCGCTTTGTGTTCATGTTCATTGTCTGCCTCTCTCCCCCAAGAAGACCCCCTCACTTTTAGCTGCTTGTCTCCTACTTGCCCCTGGGGGACTGTCTCACTCACCGAGTGCCCCTCCTACCCCCCCCCAGGAGATTGCACGAAGCTCCATCCAGATCACAGGGGCCCTGGAGGACCAGATGAACCAGCTGAAGCAGTATGAGCATAACATCATCAACTATAAGAACAACATCGACAAGCTGGAGGGTGACCACCAGCTCATCCAGGAGGCCCTCGTCTTCGACAACAAGCACACCAACTACACCATGGAGGTATGAGGGGCAGACAGGCAGGCTGCTCGCTGCCACCAACCTCGTTCTCAGCTTGTTTCCTCATACATCTCCCTCTCTGTTTGTGGCAAATTCTGTACACTAGAGATATTTAAGTCTTCCAATTATGCTTACTGTGTATGGAAAAGCACTGTAAACTGTTACAAGTGCTAAACAATTACCTTATTATTACTGCCACAGTGAAGTCATTACCAGAACTTAAATTGTCCTCATTTCTTCCCATTTTTTTTTGGTTAGGTTTTTATTGTTATTGGTTTTGAGACATGGTCTCAAATTCCCCAAACTCTCCTGGATCTGACTGTATAACTGAGAATTACCTTGAACTTCTGACCCTCCTGTCTCCACATCCTATGTGTTGTGGTTACAGGCATGTGCCACCATGCCAATTTTTTATTAGTTATTTTTTTCATTAGCATATAAAGTTAAGACTGTCCCCAGTCTACCAGTCTGGTTCACTTTGATTTTCTCCCTGGGAGCCATTGGGTATAATAATAACCCAGCGCCCATTCACCTATTTGGTTAAGTAGGAAGATGTCTTTAATGAAAAATAGACCACATGTTGAGTATTAAATCTACAAAATGTGAATTGGAGGTACAGTTTAGTTGTAGAACAGTTGCCTAGCGTTGTACAAGGTTCTAGTTCTAAATATATGTAATATCACTAAACAAATATGTAGTAATATGCAAAGGACCATATTGTAGGTTGTCATTTGCAGAATTCTGGGCTCACTTTCCAACAATTCCAACACTATAAAATCCTGCAAAAATTGAAAAAGTGGTAATTCTTTTAAGTGTAGGAAAGTCAGGCTGGTGAGATGACTCAGTAGATAAAGGCACTGGCTGTGAAGCCTGACGGTCTGAGCTGAGTCCCAGGAACCCATGTGAAGGTGGATGGGGAACCCTGACTCCACATTCTCCTACGATCTCTGCACATGCACCCTCACCTACACTGGCAATAATTAATAACATAAGAACAGAAAGCCTATACCAAGCCATGCTTACTTCCTGCTTATTTGAGTCACCCTCCTTTTGTGACACTGATGCACTAGAACCTCCTTGACCTAGCTGATTGTTGGTTCCTTTCCTTGGCAGCATATCCGTGTCGGATGGGAACTGCTGCTCACAACCATCGCCAGAACCATCAATGAGGTGGAGACCCAGATCCTGACAAGAGATGCGAAGGGCATCACCCAGGAGCAGATGAACGAGTTCAGAGCCTCCTTCAACCACTTTGACCGGGTACTGCTCCGTCTCTAGCCTTCTGAAAGGCAGCTCTATCTGGAATAACATGCATACTGTCCCTTTGAGTCCTTAACTCTTACATATCCTCAGCTGGCTGAGGATGACCTTGAGCTCCTGGTCCTCCTGATTCCACTTAGCCAGTGCTAAGAAGACGGCAGGTGTGTGCCACATGCCTGACTAGTCACTTCAAGTCTTGCTGCTCCAAAAAGTTCACAAGGAAACTGAGCGATACTAAGGGAACTAGCTATCAAATAAGCAGTGATAACTCCTGATGTCGTGCCAAGGGACAGTCCATCAAGGCTTTCCCTTTGTTTCCTGGGGTTGGGGATTTAGCTCAGTGCTGGAGTGCTTGTGTAGCAAGTGCGAGGCTCTGGCTTCAGGCCTCAGCTTGGGAAAAAGGAAAAACAGACAAAATCTACAAAAAAAGATAAAACAAACAAATGAACCAAAACAATAATGTAGCTTGCTTTGTTTCCTGCAGAGCCTTTAGTTGGGACACTATAGTCAATATCAAAGCCTAGCTGTCCTTAGTGAAAGCACCTGCTTGGGCTGGAGACATGACTTGGTGGTGAAGAGGTCTGTTCTTGCAGAGGATCTGGATTCAGTTCCTAGCACCCACATAGTGGCTCACAGCCACCTGTAACTCAGGCTCCTGACCTTTGAGGGTCCCATGCATACAAGTAGTACAGATAGATGTACACTCAGATACACAAACATCATTAAGTAAATAAATAAAAGATTTTTTTTTGGTTGTGAGCCATCTCTCCAGCCCAAGATATTTTTTAAATGTAGAAAACTTTTATTTACATTAAACATTGGAAACAAAGAAAGTTTTCTTGGAGTGTGTTGGGGTAAGAGATCAGATGTTTAGATTACTTCATGTTCTCCTTAGATAGCAAGTTGGGACCTGGTGTGATGCCTTGAATCTCAGCATGAGGGAGCAGAGGCAGGAGGATCTCTGTGTGTTCCATCCCAGCCAAGGCTACATAGTGAGATCTCATCTTGAGAAATAAAAAACAAACAAACAAACAAACAAAAAAACAGTCAGATGGGATGGCAGGGCCTTGGAGGGTATGGGTGGAGAGCTTTCGTCAATGGACAGCTAAGTTTCTGAATGTCATAAAGGTTAGGTGTGACCAGAGCTGTGTTTCTGGAGAGGCTGGCTCATCAAGATGCTAGATGGGAATGTGTGTGTGTGTGTGTGTGTGTGTGTGTGTCTGTGTGTGTGTCTGTGTGTGTGTTGGAGTGAAGGTCTGAAATGGGGCAGGAGTCTGCAGAGCTTAATGACGAGATTTGAGGGCTGTGTGAGAGGGAAAAGTGAAAGGTGACAGAGTCATTCCAAACTCTGAAGGCAAGAGAGGAATGCTCATGGGCCACCGCAGGAAAGGCAACCGTCCTACCCTGGCAGTGGAAGCCTGTTCAGGAGCGAAGCCAGGGAGTCCACACAGGATGATTTTCTCCAGCACGTGACCACCCGAGAGGAAGAGAGAGGGTCTGACCAACAGAGCTATTATTCTAAAGCAGGTGCAAGAGCCAGAGCAGGGCACTGAGGGAAGTAGACAGGAGTGATAAGGCAGAGCCCAGGGCTGCTGAGGGGCTGGCTGTCATGGGGGAGGGCTAGACCCATAGGCCTGAGAGCCAACACGGGTTCCATTTACAGAAGACAGAACTTCTACCATTAGCTTTCCAAACTGGCCATTTCCTGAGGGAACAAAATCAATTGCCAAAAATGTCATATTGGTGTTTGAATGCCAGCTGTCCCCCTCACAGCCCTGAGACATGTACAAAGTAATACTTTCCATCCCAGCCAGGGGTTTGCATCAACTACCCTGCTTCTCCGCAACTGTACCATTGGCTTTAGGGGAGAAGCTGAGCTTGCCACACAGATGAGGCCACTGCATCTGGCCCTGGGGTTCCATTCCCGGCACTGCATCTGAATTCTAGGTCTGAAGACTGCTTGAGCCATAAATTTCCTATTTCAGCTCTAGAAGTATTTGCAGTATGTGTTATTACCAGTAGGTGGCAGTGTTGAGCTCCTGACTGGCTCCTTTTGCTACCTTTAATGTGGGTTCTCTTAGTCTTTTTAGCACCTGCCTCTTTTCCCTTTCCTTTCTTTTCCTTTTGCAGCGCCGAGTTTCAAACCTAGGGCCTTGTGTGTGCTAGACAAGTGCTGGTCCACAGAGTGACAGCCTAGTCCCCTCCTCCCCGCTAAAAAGGCTATTTTATAATGTTCCTGCAGTGGTGGCTTTGTACTCCTGCCAGTCAGGGGTAACCTCTGATCTTGGCTGGGCTGCTGGTCAAGCAGAGCTGCTCATCTTTTCCTTAACTGCCCTCTCTCTGTTCTCTGCATTTGCACAGAGGAAGAACGGCCTGATGGATCATGAGGATTTCAGAGCCTGCCTGATTTCCATGGGCTATGACTTGGTAAGACACAAGCTGAAATTCTACCCAGGTCTGATACTGTATCAAGCCTAGATTGTGGGAAAGAAATGTAATATTTTTCAATATTTTATATCACAGGTAATGTGTTTTTAAAGATATACCTGTCACTATATTAAAAAAAAAAACAAAAAAAACAAAAAAACACTACAGAGTTAAACATTCAGTTTTATTCAGTACCCAGAAAGGTTTCTTTATGGTAGAAGCATCAAGGATATATCCTGAGTTTTAAGGTGTTTTTTTTTTTCCTGTAATATATTAGAAGTTAGAAGAGAGATTCTTAAAAACTGGACATGAGGGCTGGAGAGAAGGCTCAGAGGTTAAGAGCACTGACTATTCTTCCAGAGGTCCTGAGTTCAGTTCCCAGCAACCACATGGTGACTCACAACCATCCATGATGACATTTAGTACCCTCTTCTGTAGACTGTATACATAATAAATAAATCTTTTTTAAAAACCTGGACATGATGGTGTAAGCCTTTAATCCCAGCTCTAGGGAGGCGAAGGCAGGCAGTTCTCTTTGAGTTCCAGACCAGCTTGCTGTACATTGAGAGTTTCAGGCAGCTAGAGCTAAACAGTAAGGCCTCTGTCAAAAAAAAAAAAAAAAAAAAAGGAAAAGACAGATTATAGTAATACATCAGCTAAGAAAAGCAAACTCGCTATGAGCACCATGATAATCATAGTGCCTTTGCTATTTTATTTTGAAACAGTATCTTGTTAGATAGCCTAGGGTAGCCTTTAACTTGGTAAGATCCTCCTGCCTCTTTCTCTGATCTGGGGGTTAGAATCCCAGAAATGCAAGAATAAATTAAATATATAATTTTTTAAAAGAAGCCAGAAAGCCAGGTGAGTGACATATGCCTGGAGCCCCAGCACTTGGGGTGTCTTGCTATGTATCCAGGTGGAGATAGCTTGGAACTTACTGTGCACTCCAGGCTCGCCTCAAACTGCCATCCTCCTGCCTCAGCTTCTTGAAGACCAGAATCACAAGTGTGCAGCTTATATATAAAGCATTATTTTTTTTAAAGTGCTGGGACACACTAGTCAAATGCTCTAATACTGAGCTATACTCCCAGTTTGAAATGAATATTTTTTTAAACTTTATTTATTTATTTTATTTATTTGCCTTGGTGTTTGCCTGGAACTGGAACTACAGACAGTTGTTAGCTGCCATGTGGGTGCTGGGAATCGAACCCGGGTCCTCTGGAAGAGCAGACGGTGCTCTTAACCACTGAGCCATCTCTCCAGCCCCTGTAATGAATATTTTAAACATAACCTTCTTTGATTCCTAAGAAACAAACACCATCTTACTTATAAATTCCACTTTCCAGCTCTAGCTGAATTATTCTTCCTAATTATATAATGTAAATCAGAAGGGCAACATGGTCTGCCCAATGGACAGATTTCTGATGTGCAGGGCTTCTGGTTTGATGCTACAGCAACTTTTAAAACTGATGAAAATGAACCTAAGTCACCCAGAAGGGAGGCTCTCTCTAGAGAGTGAGGAGAACCATGTGGAGGATCCTTTGGGTTCCCAAACTTGGAAGCACTCACTGTCTCTGTACCACCTTGCCTTAGGGTGAAGCTGAATTTGCCCGAATTATGACCCTGGTTGACCCCAATGGACAAGGCACTGTCACCTTCCAGTCCTTCATTGACTTCATGACTAGAGAGACTGCGGACACCGACACCGCAGAGCAGGTCATTGCCTCCTTCCGAATCCTGGCTTCTGATAAGGTTCGCTTGAATAGATTTTTTTTTGTATTGGAACTATTAAAATTATTGTTGGGTATCTGGGGGTAGTACGTACACAAGAACGTGGGCCTTGGCATGTGTGGAGGTCAGAGGACAATCTCAGCTGTTAATCTTGCTTTCTCCTTTTTTGAGATATGGTCTCTTTTGTTCATCACTTTATATGCAAGGCTAGCTTGCCTGCAAATTTTCAGGGATTCTCCTGACATCACCGCCTATTTCACTGTAGGAGTTTTGTGATCACAGATGCACAGCACTATGTCAAGGCTTTAAAACAGTGGTGTGTGTGTGTGTGTGTGTGTGTGTGTGTGTGTGTGTGTGTGTGGTGTGTGTGTGGTCAGTTCGCTCCTTCTACCTTTACATGGTTCCAGGCACAAGCAGTGTTCTCCAGGCTTGTACATCTTTCACCTACGGAGCCAGTTCACCAGCTGAACATTTCTAATATAAATTAAGCAGGGATTTACAGTGAGACAGAAGTTCAGGGAGAGAATGAGGTTCATCTCAGAACGTGGGTGGGTGAGGCCTTCTCAAAGGACAGTTCCTATTTGTGTTCCTACATATTATATATATATATGCTTTTAAAAGCTCTAACCTCAGGTGTCAGTCTTACTTTTTTCTTTTCTTTTCTTTTTTTTTCTGATTTTTCAACTGAGACAGCCAGAAAGATAGTTTATTGTACATTAGTTACATTTGGCCACAAGTGAGAACAGAATTAGTCCAGAATGCCACAGGTCCAGGACAGAAGGCCATCAGGACTGCTGCGTTTGTAATGATGGTAGTCAAGTCCCTCAGGTGGTCTCTGAGTGGATGGTGATGTTTCAGGTCCACTGAGACTCATATCGACAGTAGCACACTGTCCAACACCCTTCAGTGTTGTAGTATGTTTTTCCCGGCCTGTTTGGGTCCGGAGATTTGTGACCTGGTGCGCGTGTGGTGTCAGCGGTGTGGAGCCTGGTCTGTGCGCCCGCAGCTTTTGCCCCCCAAAAGAAATGAATCACACGCTTATATACTTTACACTGTTTGGCCCATATCTTAAGCACATTGCTAGCTTGCTCTATCTTCTTAAATCAACCCATTTTCATGAATCTACCCACCACGTGGCTTGCAGCCCGTGGCTCACCTGGATTCCTACATGCTTCTTCTTCGGGGGACAGATGGCGACTAGTAAACTCCACCCCTTCTTCCTACCTGGCTGCCTCTGATTCTCCACCCACTTCTACGGTGCCCTGCATGGGTCCAAACAGTTTTTATTTATATCGTACAGAGAACATTCCACCACACTTCAGCATCCCTTGCTTCTGCTCTGCCGGCCTCTGTGGGTGAATGGGCTGGTTCACTTGGACCTCTGTCTCATCTTTCTAACATTTCCAGGATAGCGTTAAGGCCAAGAGCAATCTTACTTTTTCTTTAAGAGAAGTTTTTCCTCCTAGCAACAACATATTTCCATATTTTTAATAGACAGAGCGTGAAAACATCTCTATTTTTTAAAGACACCAGTTAAATGAAATCAAATGACTCACTCCTGTGTACCCTCAGTGTATGCAAGCCAACTCTACCTGTGAGATGGGAAATGTAGGTCAGAATGCTTATCACTCACAACTCTCCATGTGCTTTTACAAAAGCATACAGAATTTTCTGCTGGCTGCCTTGTAGAGTCACCCTATACATACTTGGCTTTTGTTCATTAGTTGGTACAGTGGGTAGGAGACTGGATCCCTTTCCAATGTAAGAAATATCTAACTATTAAGATGGCTTATATTCTAGTGTTCTCTGCATTTCATTGCATCCCTTGTGTGTTTTCCAGCCCTACATCTTGGCAGAGGAGCTTCGTCGAGAGCTGCCCCCAGACCAGGCCCAGTACTGCATCAAGAGGATGCCCCCGTACTCAGGCCCTGGCAGTGTTCCCGGTGCCCTGGACTACACTGCCTTCTCCTCTGCCCTCTATGGGGAAAGTGACCTGTGATGCTGTTTCTGTAATCCTGACCCGATCAGAATGCAATAAAGGCTGAAGTATAGGTTGTTTCCTGGAAACCTTGACAAATTTTATTAAGAGGTGTGGTGAGCTGGATGTGCATGCCTTTACTCCCTGCACTTGGGAGGCAGAGGCAGGTAGATCTCTGTAAGTTCAAGGACAAGCCTGGTCTATGAGTTCCAGGCCAGCCAGGAACATATAGTGAGACCCTGTCTCAAAAACAGCAACAACAACAAAAGAGATTGGAGTGAGTTAGGGGCTAGGAAGAAAAGTCAGTCTATAAAGTTCTTGCCATGTAAGCATAAAACCTGAGTGTGATCCTCAGAACCACCCACATTTAAAAAAAAAAGATTGGCTCAGCAGCTAAAGGCACTTGCCACAAAGTCTTAAGAATCTGAGTTTTATCCTTGGATCCAAAGTGGTGGAAACAGAGAGCCACAAGTTTTCCTCTGGCCTTCACACACACATGCACACATGCATCTGTACATACATGATCATGCACATGCTCAGACAGGTCTCTCTAATGAGACTTTCTCTATCCCATCAACCAGCTCCAAAATAATGACACGGAGACTTATTATTAATTATGAAAGCTCGACCTATACCTTAGGCTTGTTCCTAACTAGCTCTTACAACTTAAATGAACACACTTCTGTTAATCTACATTTTACCATGTGGCTTTTTTACCTTTCTTTCATTCTGTGTGTCCAGCTCCCTCCATATCTCATTGATGTCTCCCAGGCCTCGAGTGTCACCTCCTACTTCTTCTCTTGGCCCAGAAGTCCCGCCTATCTCTTTTGCCTGGTTATTGGCATTCAGATATTTAGTAAGCCAATCACAGCAGTATGTCTTCACACAGTGTACAAATGCCCTTCAACACCGTCATTTCAGCTTGTTCTCTTCCAGCCTCCGTCAGGCAGAAGCAGTTTCAGTGCCGTGTAGTGTACTGTACTTTACCTGAGAGTTTCTCTCTGAATTTTTAGCTAAATGAAATGAAAGGGTAGGTAGGCTTGTTTCTTTGATTAAGTGAGCCAGATCATTTAAACACTATGAAAACTGGGTGCTCAGGTAGAGAAGAGAGTGGAAGGGTGGGAACCAAACCTTTCAGGGTTCATGACTCGGGAGGCAATCGCAGTTTGGTGCTCTGAAGGTCTGGTGAAGGCTTGATGTTTAGAAGAAACCTTCATGCCTTTTGTTTATGTGTCATCCTTGGGAGATATGTTTGGGTTTCTAGCATATTTTTTTTTCTTATCCAAAGATCAGCTGGACTATAATATAAATGATTCAGTTGTGTTGATGGTGGAATTAAGCAATATGAGCTGGGCTCACCAGTGGGAAAAATGGATTTCTCAAAAGATCTTTAGTATTAAAAATATTTTTTTTTCTTGACACATTATTTCTTTATAATCCAAGCTGGCTTCAAACTGGCAATCTTCCTGTTTTGATTTCCAGATTACAGAGAAATTAGAGGTGTATGTCTGTATGGCCCCCTTTTAATAATCAAAACTAAACAAAACTCGTTTGTTGGTGTCTGAGAGTCTCATGTAGCCCAGATCAGCATTGAACTCAGTGTGTTCCTGAGAATGGCCTTGAACTCCTGATCCTCCTGCCTCTGCCTCCAAACTACTGGGATTACAATGTGTCACCAAGTCAGGCACACTAAATTTTAAAAATGATTTTAGTTATTATTACAGTTTAGTCTGTTGTATGTGTATGGCCATGTGCACGGGATGACGTATGTGGAGGTCAGAGGCCAACTTCTGAGATTTGGTTCTATCCTTTTACCAGGATCCAACTCCAGTTGAAAAGCTTGGTGGCAGGCACCTTTACCTCCTGAGCCATCCTGTTGGCTTTCATGAACATTCTAGAATAACTGATTTTTGTTATTTTTAATTATGTAAATGTGTATTCTTTGTGTAGTCATGTGTATATGGGTGTAGGTGCATGAGAAGGCCAGAAGTGTTGGATCCTCGGGAGGTGAAATCACAGGCAGTGTGGGTCACCAGACATGGGCGCTGGAACTAAACTCTAGCATTCTGGGAGGACAGTAAGTCTCCTTAACTGCTGAGCTATCTCTTCAGCCCTCTCCCATTAACATTTTTGCAGTCATCTTGTCACTGTGTAGGGCAGGGCAGTCTGATTTGTGGGGATCTTCCTTGGGGCTTGAGGTAATCACCAGAGATAGAGATGGAGTCAAGAAGGAAACTAAAGGGACTATTGTCTCTTGATTCCAGATGTCCAGAGCTTTTCACATCTAAGTGCTCTGTTCTTAAGTAAGGAGCAAAGGACAACAGTTCACGAGAAGGTTGCAGTGTGGGGACATCAGGTGGGGGGGCCCTTCTATGCCATAGCGGGAGAGGGGGCGCCATTTCCCCTATGGCCCCTTTGCACACCTTGGCACTCCCCTGGGGGTTAAGAGCACTAAAGGCCAGGGGTTCACTTCTTGGACAGGACAGTGATTCCTAGTTTGGGTCTGTCTGGGTCAAGCCCAGGCCCTCAAGGACATAGCATACCATCTTGCTCCCCACTTGGTGTCTTGGCCAGTGTGTATTGAATTTTCCATTCCTGTTGTCTACAGCTATATAACTTCCCTGAGAGTTTCCATCATGCTGACAGCTTGTAGTAAACAAAGTGGGGATTCTTGTTAAATGTTGGTTTTTAATGATCAGGAAATGAGCTATAAACAAACAAAAGCATTTGCTAATTGCAATTAAAGTGTGAATAGAGAGGCCTACTAACTACGTCTGTTCCTTGGGTTTGATAGGTTTGCACAGACAGCTGGAAAGTTGGTCTTTTCCCTCTCTCAGTGTGTGCTGATGATCTTACTGACCTTTCAGCTTGTTCCATTTTCTTTGTTTCCTTTATAATTAAGTAGCTGACAGTTTGGAAATCTCTGAAATACTTGAACCTTTGAATTTAATACCAGATGCATTTGGGGTGGTGTGTAGGTGAGCTTTTGACTGTTTTATTTGAAGCAGGTGCTATGCTCTAACTGGAAATGTGAAGGAGAACCCCAGAGAGTTATTTCTCTTCACTAAGTACTTGTGTGGCCATAGGTAGCTCATCTCCATAAAATTTATTTTACCTCTCTACAACATTCAGCAAGAGGTTGAATCACTACTACCTAATCATAAATGAGGAAGAGAATTAAGCCATGAAAAACAATAAAATGTTTATACTGTCATCCTAGAAGTTGTTTTATTTCTGATCATGAGTTATCAATTAAACTTGTCCAAGAAAAAGCATCTCTGTTTTTATCATTTTAAAGGATACAAAGGCAATTTGGTTAGTTGCAAACAAGCTTCTGATCCTTGAAACATTCATTTGGTGTTATGTTTGCCTCTTTTAAAGAGTCAGGACTGGTTGGGGGTTTGGTTCAGCTGGTAGAGTGATTGCCTAGCATACACAGTCCTGGGTTCCAGCCCCAGCACTACTTAAACCCAATCTGGTGGCACATGCCTATAATCCTAGTATTCTGTAGGTAGAAGGAAGCGGATCGGAAGTTGACATTCATCCTCACCTACACCTAAGGAGTTCCAGGATAGCTTGGGTTACATGAATGAAACTTTGCTTAAAAAAAGGAAAGCAGGAATGGGGGCAATTTGTATGTAGTATGGAGTAAATGTGAGATGGGGAATTGGAACGGACCCACTGCGGCACGAGTGGTATGTGTTTAGGAATGTTTAAACAGCAGGCCAGCTCAAACTTCTCAAGAGATTACATATTTGTTAACTGTCCATAACCCAGTTCTTACTTTCAGGTTTCGCAGTACGAACGTCTGGGCTGTGACCTGTGTTTTAGAACTCCACGGGATTCTGCTTAACTCCTAACTGGCAGTCTGTGGAAAAGTCATTTAGTAATCAAAACCCCTGGAAACTAGAAAAGCCCTTCCTAGAAAGGCTAATAGGAAGTTGGACAGCGAGAGTGGCCAGGCCAGATCACTGTGCTGTCATTCAGCAGAATAAAAATGCTTGGATGTAGCCAGACACGGTGGCATATACATCTAAGGCCAGTACCTGGCAAATAGAGTCATGAGGATTAGAAGACCAAGCTCATCTTTAGGGAGTCAGGCTATTCTGGTCTATATGAGGTCTTGTTTCAAAACAAGTTCCCACCACAGCAGTTTAGGATTCCCTACTGAGAAAACCAGAGATCATCAAGGCCCCCACACAACTCCTTGGGTAGAGTAGATGGGTAGGAAGGAGGTTGCATGACCCTTTGCAAGCCATGACCAGAAAAGGAGAAAGATTCAAGAGAGGGCCAGGCAAATATCCTAACAGGCTCCTAATAACTCAGTTAAGAACTAGGCCTTAGTCCCTGCTTCTTGAAACTGGATAGATAGTTTCTGAGGAAGCCACAGAGCAAAGGACAATCTTCAACACTCCTTACAACAGAGGCAAGGGAGATAGAACATACCAGGCCCAGACACTGAGCCAGCCCCTACAGCCAGCAGCTCAAGGGAATAACCAAATAAGGACAACACCTGGCATTTGTGCAAGCCTGTATCAAAATGGAAAAAGTGTAGCCTTAACAAGCCCTGACTAGCTCTACCCAATTAGAACATACTAATATGATTGCCATTCATGTAGCCAATTATATTTGAGATGACCTAACTGCCCTAGGTCTTTAGCTTTGCTTAAAAGGAGCCTTTGAGCTTCTCTGGAGTCGTTGCCATTTTGCTTCTGTGTAGGAGGGTTGGCCCCAGCATGAATAAATTTTACTCTTGCTGATTGCATATGTGGATGGTGGTCTTTTGTGGGACTTCTCCAGGAGCCTAACAATCCACTCTGTAAACCAGTGGTTATGCAGGAGGCAGCAAGTCTCTGTGAATACACAGCATAAGCCAGAAAATGGTCTTACGGACAGAACTAATGAAAAAGGATTGAAATGAGGAGAGGGATGACCAGGAATGAGGTTAGGAGGACGTAGCATTGACCCAGGAGCAGGCCATGGCTTCACTGGAAAGAAAATAAAGGCAAATCAAACAGGGTGAACTCAAGCTGCAAAAACAGACTAAAATCCAGAAATGGACTTTTTAGCTGTTTCCATTTGGCTTTTCAGACAGGGTCTCAATCTACCATTGAGTAGCTTCCAATTCAGGATGTTCTTCCTGACTTAGCCTCAGAGGTACAGAAATGGATTTGTGTGTGAGTGTCTCTGTGTGTTGTGTAGCAGTTTCCTCCAAAAGTAAAATCTTCCATCTTGGAAGGAAACCTCATAAGACATAAGACACAAAGGGAGATTAAACCAACAGAATCATTTTTTAAGGTTTATTTATATAAGTAATATATGTGAATGTTTTGCCTGCATGTATGTATGTATACCACATTCCCATGGAACTCAGAAGGTATTGGGTCCCTGGAATCGCAATTACCATCATGAGCAGGTCATCCTCAAGAGCAACCAGGGCCCTTAAACCCTGAACTACATCTTCAATCCCTTTAGATGTTTACAAGCAAGTGAAACAACAGGTTATTCTACAAGAGGTGAAACACTCAGTCCTTCAGGAAGGCTTCGTAAGAACAGGAAGTAAACAACTCAAAATAGCTTCAGGATGTTCCTAAAACTGACCAGATTCACCAGGCCCCTCCCTCCCCGAGAGTATGAAAGCAGTGGAGTGGAGAGTCACTCTTAAAGAAGCCCAAGCTGTGATGAAGACTCAGACCACCAAGTAGCCTGGAAGAGGCTCAGCCCAACTGAACCATTCGGGAAGGACACTCTACAACCTGTTAAGTTGCCTGAAGGTTGTGTAGTGGGCTCCAGGTTTCCAGTTTTTAGGAGCTGTCTCTCATGCTGGGAAGGACATTGATGATACAGTTAGCTGGCCTTGAGTCATTTCTGCTCCTGTAAGTAACCAGTCACTCATATTCCTGCAGGAAACCCCAATAAAACTCATTGATTCACCAAGTTGAACTTTGCTCTTATCCTTTCTAGGGTGAGTAGGGTGTGAGCTAGAAGATGACAGAGAAGGAGAAGGAAAAGGGAGAAGGGAAGGGGTATTTGTCCTGGAGGGGGACAAAGGACGGCCTCTGCATAGAAAGACAGACTTGGCAAATGTTATTCAGTCAGCCATTCTCCA
This sequence comes from Sigmodon hispidus, assembly GCA_004025045.1. NCBI lineage: Eukaryota > Metazoa > Chordata > Mammalia > Rodentia > Cricetidae > Sigmodon > Sigmodon hispidus. Next base: position 15,691 of record PVIH01015175.1, read on the forward strand.
GTCCCTAGAAATGGATTTTTAGAAGACAGACCACTGGAGGGAGTAAGAAATAGAAAATGGAGACCTGGCATGGTGTTGCATACCTGTAATACCAGCACTAGATGGGGTAGAGGCAGGAGAATCAGGAATTCAAATTCATTATCTAAGTAGGGAGTTTGAAGCTATATGAGATGCTGTGCTATAATAGGCTCTGTCTAGACACAAAACAAAATAAAAACAACAGTGAATAAAGTGGAGATATAATCTTAATTTAAAAATCCAATTCTTGAGGAAGTCACAGAAAAGTTGAAAGTACAAATTCAGGATACCATCACCACAGCAATAACAAAAAGGCCTCCTTGCTCCTTTTCTCTGCCTTAGATTGAGAGGAGACGTGAACAACTCCTTTGCCATGCATTACTGTGGTCAGAGCATCCTGCCCAAGCTTTGTGGCCAAGTACTGCAACCAGAATAGAGAGTGTAACCTGGCTTTCCTCGGTCTTCATAAAGAACACGAGTACATCCCTGGCAGCTATTAAATGTCACAGCTTGTTCCTTTCCCCAGGTCATCAAAACAGGCCTGTGATTTGCTTTCCAGTCTGCTGTGTCCTTTGGAAACCACATTGCTTCCCTCTTTATAATTGTGTCTGAAACAAGTCTAAGACTTAATCAGGAAAGCTGATGCCCAGAGGCATCTGTGCTGAACAGTAAAGCCGAGCATTGAGCATGCTAGAAGGCAGTCCTGCCTGCTCTCTCTATTAGGCAAGCTGAGAGGAGTCACTGACCAAGATGTTAAGAACTTTTTTCTGGGGTGGGCTGTTCCTTTTTGAAACAGCATCTCTTGTAGCTTCGGCTTGGGTTCACAATGCAGCTGAGGATGACCTAGAACTAGATTTTCCTGCTTTCACTGCCTGAGTACTGGGATTCCAGGCAGGTCTCACCAATCTAGGTTGTTCCAAGACCTCTTTTCCTGCCTTTGGATTATGTTGCAATTTGATCACCTTAATTGTATATCATCTTCTGCAAAGGGACAAAAGACAGTATTACTCTCTCACTTGGCTCTTATAAAGTCACCTCTATCGTGATGTTTGTTCTTAAGGCCAATGGGCAAACTACGAACTTCGTTTTGATGAACATTTTTTTTTCACCTGGAACATTAAAAAATTTCTTTCTTAGGTTATAAGAGATTTTGTTATCAATGTTTCAATTTAACAATTATTTCTAATTTTCCTGTGTTTAGTTTGTAAATTTGCAGAATTCATTGATAAGCCTTTAAAAAAATGTTATCAAAGTGGCTGAATTTCCAGCATGCTCGAGGCTCGAGAAGGAGAACTGGTCTCAGTTTCAAGGTTAGCCTGGGCTACATAGTGAAGTTTACAACAACCTGAGTGATGTCCCATTTCAAATGATCCTATCAGGGCTGTAACCCTTTATATCCTCTTGCAAAAGGTGAGAAGAATTAGTAGTTTCAAATTCTGCTCTTAGTTCTTTTTTAAGCTGATTAAGGATTAAGTTCCCTGCACAACAGTTCCCAGAAGCTGCACCTTCAAACCAAGTCTTCCACAGGCTGATTAACTCATTAGAACCCCAGTGAATGTGCAGTACATGCAATGTTGCAGATCCACAGCCTACTTAAATTTATCTTGGACTATGTTAGCTTTTTTTTTTTTTTTTCAAGACAGGGTTTTTTCAGGATGTTTGATTACACTGTGAAACTTCAAGACTGTGTTAATAAAATTAACCTTGGATCAGAGGGCAGAGCCAGTGACTAGTTGACAGGAATTAGCCGTAGAGAGTACAGGGAGCTCAGGAAGACAGGTGGAAAGGTGCACAGGAAGGAATAGGGAGGGACTTAGAGAATCGTGAACTTTTTGGTTTGGGACAGATAGAGAGATGCTCTTTTGCTGGGACTCTAGCTGAAAAGGAAGATTAGCTGGATGCTTCCCGGTTTCTCTGGTCTAGCAGGTTTTCACCCTAACATCTGACTCCTGAGTCTTTATTGGTAAATAGAACAACTTAGATTAAAAACAATATTTGGAATCCAGTGCATGGCATGAAGTCACACCTTGGCTTCTAAAGCTTTCACTCCTTCCTGCCAACACAGCCACTTGTGGGTGGCTTCTCCCGCTGTCCCCTCCCCTATGTCCACTCCCTGAGCCTTTGCTGGACCACATTTTTAGGCTGCTGCTGCTGCTGCTGCTGCTGCTATTGCTGCTGCCTTGCACCCAAGCCCCTGAGTGCCTCTCAGTCCTGCCACCGAAGACATCAGGGCATATTTGGTAAGACACCTGGGAAGTCCAAAGAAAAATCTTTTCACATTAAGAATGGGAAACATCACAATGCAGAAAGTTAGGACTCTGTATAGTACCAAAATGGAAAAAAAAGGTGAAGAGATAATCAACTTAGCTGTAATTAACATAATGCCAATTATGATTACCATCACTTTGGTAATTTATACTTTATTCTTAAAAACGTGGTTTGATAACTGTGCTCAATATGAAAAATTAACTGATAAGATACGAGCTGTAAAAATCACGATTGATAAGATACAAGCCTTAGAAATACATACTAATTAAAATAAAAAAATACTCAGACACAGAGAGAGGAATTTAGAAAAGAACCTACTGAACCACTGCATGATGAAACTAAAAACTAATAACCTTTTCTAAGTTATTAGAAAATCAACCTTAGTTATTTAATTACTATACAAGAACGACCAGCAGACAATAGGTACCCCCAAGGCTATGCAGGAGTTAATAGACTCCCTTAGAAATATTAGACTTGAGGAGATTTAAGGAGGTGGTAATTTCATATGGTATGCATTCACACTATGTGAAGCAGATGTTAAATACATGGGCAACTCAGAATAGGATTACTTGCCAAGACTGAAAAAATTTAGCTACAGCAACACTGGAAGCTGATCCTCAGTTACAATAGTGAACATGGTGGACAGAGGAAGCTAGTGTCACCTAAATATGCCATCACCCTCAGAAAACAGGAAGTAAATTTACATATACTATGCTCACATTCCTGAGATGTGGGGTGGGTGGGTTTTAGTCATTTAGTGGGTTATGAATATTTGCCATTGTTTAGGGGAGTTAGTAGCAAGTTGTTATTGGTCATGGTAAGGGAGGAAATTAAGCAAAAGAGGTTAGATTTAGGGATCTCTTTCTAAAAAGAAAAAGAAGGTGTATAGAAATGACAGGATAAAAGAGTAAATTCTTGAATCTACTTTTACACTAAAAAGCAACTAGCCTCGAATATTTTACATTGGTATGAATTTTTGTATACTGATATAAATTTAAGGTTAGTTTTGTTACAATATACTGTAAGGTATTATACTTATGCAACTCTTTTAAAGTTGCAATGTAGAATTCTAGTCCTTGAAGTCTACTATTACAAACTGTTTAAAATAATTAAGATTACAATCAAACTTATAGTCATGTTAGATATGTTTTCAAGATCAAATAGAAGTATATCTTAGATAGGTTGCCCTCAAACACTTCAGAGACCTACAGAGTATGTCATTTAAGATGTTTTAGTAATATAAGAGTTTTCACAACAGTGAGACATGTCTGCTCCTGGAAGTACCAATGTGCTTCAGAGAAGATGAGCATTGAAGACCCTCAATATGGAGTTTGCTTTCAATGTGGCCAAGTTATCCACTGGTCAAGAAACTTCCCTTGCCTTGACTACTGACACTATGCTGTTCAAATTGGACAAGCAAGACACAAAGGAAGTTGACTTCCAAACTTTGCCATGATAAAGTAGGGAAGTTCTTCAACATTCCTGCTTCACAGAAAAGCGTGTCAGATATTCTAGGCCTGTAGGCTGAAGATGGCAACCTCAGCATTGCAGAGGAAACTTGGTTGACTCCTTGGCCATTACTTGACTCTCGCTTGATCTTTGGAAGGTCACAGCTGTGGGGTCTTTACCACACTTGTGGAAAATTCGCCTAGCTAAGGGCTTCCATTTGTACTTGGCCCTGCCTGCTCCTCCCACCATCACTGCTGCTGCACTCACAGCACCAGAACAGGCAATGAGTCTCCTCCCCTCCCATGCCAGGAGACCCACAGCTCTCTCTCTATGCCTTATCTTCTGCTCCTTACTTGCTTTCACTCACTTCTCTATCTCTCTTTTTTTTATTGATTTAAATGCTTTAGATTATATGTTCATTTGTCTTTTTTTTTAAAAAGAAAGTGAGACCATGTGGTCAGACACTATGAAGGCAAGCAAATCGTGACCATGTGATCAGGTGCATTCTTTACTCAGGGCAAAAGACAAACATTTGGCTTAACTGCCATTTTTGTTGTGGTCAGCACTAAGTTTCTGTTCTGACTTGGTCTTTCACTCTTGATTGTATGGTAGCTTTTAATTCCTCCTGTATGCATATGCAACTGTGTTAGTACATGGTCTAGATGTTAAAAGCTGTATCTCAATGCCTCATACACAAAAATGCACCTTGCTCTGGCAAATAAACTTTGTAATTTAAGAATCATTTAAATTATACTTGACCTTCTTTATACAGGACCAAAGAAATATTATATGCCCTAAAGTAATTATTTTTTTCTATATAAGTCATTCAAGATTACAAAATCTGGTTGTATTCAAAGATCAGATCAGAACTACAGGGCCTTAAAAATGCCAGTAGATGCAAAAAATTGTTGCCAATGCTTAAAAAATTCTCCCCTTGCTCAAAGTTTAGTCAGGCTTAAGAATATAATTTTTGACTCCTTGTCTTTGCTAACTTTGGTAAGTTATAAATAATATACTTTATATGATAATAAGAACTTTAAAAAATATATTCAGACTAACAAAAGTCAACTTAGAGATTTACACCTATATCTTTGCCCAATTTTCAACACCAAACTTCTAGAGAATTTAAATACAAAAGCTGCTAACATATTAAAGACTGTCAAAGAACACCCATTTGATACTCAGTCACTCATACCCAAGAGTTCTCAAGTGCTCAGAGATCTGAAGAATATGACATTACAATGTTTAATTAAAAAGCTTTTTTTAATAGATAGATATGCTGGCTTCTGACAAGCATCCTACATCTCCTCCAACAAGATCAATGGGCAAAGAAGAACCTCTACCCAAAACTTGCTCCAGAATGGCAACACCAGCCATTGTACAAAATCTGCCTTTCACCTCCACTGCTGCCAAGACCTTCTTCAGTTGGTGGACAACAGGACTCTGGGGAAACCATTGCGTCACTCTTGTCTAGACAAGTTCTCCCCCTGAGCTCCTACCCGACAATCGCAGCTCTCCTGAGGCCTGGCATCTGAAGACTGACATTGTTGCCCTGAGATCTGTGTCCTCATTAATCATGGAGATGTGGATGCCTAGGCCAGAAGGTAAACCTATGTCACTTTTGATTGCTAACTTGAAATTTATCCTTCTCAGATCTATGATGCCATTTGAGACCAGGATTTACCAAACCAACAGCAGCAACCAAGGCTGTCATTCTCTTAGAACTAAGTCTAGACACAGTTCACATGGTTTCCCTTGCTGCCAGACTAGAAAGAGATAAACTCACTTTACAATGACTGCTCTTAGAATTCCCATCATAGGGGGCTGGAGAGATGGCTCAGCGGTTAAGAGCACTGTCTGCTCTTCCAGAGGACCCAGGTTCGATTCCCAGCACCCACATGGCAGCTAACAACTGTCTGTAGTTCCAGTTCCAGGCAAACACCAAGGCAAATAAATAAATAAAGTTAAAAAAAAAAAAGAATTCCCATCATAGATTCAAAGATGCGTTTCATTAGGCTGAAACCAAGTCCTGAAACAATGTTCATACCTTTTAACCCAAAGCCATAGCTTTTGCTATGATACACCAAAATATAAATCTGTTCCAGGTGTTTTACAGATATTTGCAGGTTTCTGCACAGGCCAGATAATAGGGAAACAGCAGATGTGATGGCTTCAGTATCTGGTGTGCCATCTCTCCAAGCTCCTGAGACTTCACTGCAGGTACTACCTCTCTAGACGCCAAGCAGCAACAGGAACCTGATTTTCTGGGATGTCCTAGTGAAGGGCACATCTGCTCTTACGTCTCTTTCATTCACCCCACTGCTTCTGTACAATCAGAGCACATTTCCGTTCCATTCTTTCTGGCAGTTATCACTCTTTCCAAGTCTATCCCCGATTACAATAGGGCTGGTGTACATTTATTTATTTATTTTTCTAGAAACCTGCCTTCCCAGCTCCCACAAGGAACCTGAGATCTTCAGAATGGCAACAAACTGAAGGCCTCTTCAGTCATACTTCCAGCTGTGAGTGGCCCCAATCCCCCTACTTTATCCCAAATCCTCAGGCAACAGTTAAGAGAATGGACAATTCTACATCTTCATCCCCCCTATCAAAAACTCATCTTTTTATAAATTCAAAAAGGGAGGAATGTTAGCAGAGGTTACCCTGCTTCGCTGTAATCCTCCACTCTGATGTCTCTACCTATGTATTTGTAAATTGTCAGATCCAGAGAAACCCAGAACAAGGCTCACTCGGTACCTGTGGCTCCTCCAAGGCTTCTTATTCTGCCCCCACCTAACCTCTCCAAGGGCTTCCCTTGCCTCCCTCAGTTTCTCATTCCCACTTGCCATTCCAGCCATGATTCCCTTGGCTCTCCACTCTTGCCTCCTGCTCCTCTCTCTTACCCCGTTCTCCTCTCCCTTTCTCACTCTCCCTGAATTCTCCCTCACATCTACAATAAAACCCCCTTAACCATACCATGCAGTGGCCATGTCTTCATTTTTCATTTATAAAGCAATCTTTTTCTTTTTTTGAGACAGAGTTTCTCTGTGCAACAGACCTAGTTGTCGCAGAGCAAGCTTTGTATGTACCAGGTTGGCCTCAAACTCACAGAGATCTGCCTGCCTCTGCCTCTCGAGTGCTGGCACTAAAGGTGTGCACCACCACCCAGCTCATAAAGCATCTTGATTTATGACTTATTGTCTTATTAACTATAAACTTATCAACAAGCTCTGAATGATAAGTGCTAATTGGAAAACTAGTCTTTATACTCTTAGCAACATCTTCTGTTATCTCAGGCCATCCATCTCTTCCATTTTTTCCTACCTACGCCATATAACCCCTTCCAAGTATGGCCACCTTTGGTAAGATATAAAAAAAAGGTCTCGAATCCCAAGAAAGTTACTGCACAATTTGAAGTATTTCAACAAGGCAAAAAGTTTTATTTCTATAGAAGTGTGTGTAGCTGTATTTAAGAAAGCAAGCACACCCAGGCAGTAAGTGTTCACTGGGTTTTTATTCTTAACACAAAATGACTTTACATTTTTGTGAGCCTGGTTGATTTCAGTTAATAAAATGCAATTTTGAGCACAGGGTGTAACCTTGAGCACATGTTTTGATTTTAAGAAGTGCTGACCCTGAAAAAATAAGACTCTTCTCAAGTAACTTATTAACAATTTAAAAAAATACTTTGTCAGCTAAGTGTAGTGGTACATGCTTTCAATTCCAGCATTCAGAAGATGGGGGGGGGGGCGGAAATCTCTGAGTTAGATACCAGTCTATATAGAAAGTTCCTATGCAAGGTGGGGTCACATACAATGGAACTATTTTAACAAAGAAACGAAGAAAAAATAGAGCTTGTTTTACCGATAGAAAATATGGAACAGGGTCTAGAATGACAGATCAAGGTTTAAGAACACTTGCTGATCTTACAGCGTTTCCCCCCCCCCCAACTTCCAGCAGCTCATGACCACCGGTTCCTCCAATTATAGCAGATCTAATACTCCCCATTTGGCCTCCAATAAAATAAATTAAAAAAAGATAGCATATATTGTTTCCATTTCCCATACAAGGATGCTCTATATTATACATTTTATTACAAGCTTATATATTATTGAATGTTTTTGTATCCCGATATTAGATTTCTCCACTGACACAGTAAGCAGAACAAGCTGAATTAAAAGTAAAGGACCAGGTTTATTGGGTAAAGCACCCCCAGGGGTGATGCAGGGAAGGGAAATCACATGCTCAGTCTAGAGGATGAGGCTTAAATACCTTATAGGCTCAGTCTTGAGCAGCTGGCAGCTTTGAGGGGGAAGCCTGGACTTTGGGTGGTTTTTCTGAGAGGATGGGGTTTACAGAGAGGAAAATGAGGCTGTGCTGAAGGTTCCAGCTAAACAATTATATTCACTATTATATATTTTAAGGATTTATTCATTTTTTATTTTATGTGTGAGTATGTACCCACATGTCTATATATACACCAGGTGTGTGCAGGTACTTAAAGAGGCCAGACAGTGGCACTGTATCCTAGGGAATTGAAGTTACAGAGGGTTGTGAGCCATCATGTGGGTAATGGAAATCAAACCTTGTCCTCCACAAGAGCAGTCAATGCTTTTAACTGGTGAGCCACCTCATCAGCATAGATTATAAATTTTAAAGTCTGCCAATTCAATTGGCATAAGTGCTAGCATAGCCCAGATGGGAAGGAACCCTGACAGTGGTAGTCCAGGAATACTGAATGTTACAGCTCTATGGAAAAGTATTCAGACAATCAGGAGTCAAAGAATACTAGAGTGTTAAAGCTCATATGGAAAATATCCTGGCATTCGGGAGCCAATGAACACCACAGGTCACAGTAAGCATAGGAAGCTGCTTACAGCCTTGCTTCAGGGAAAGGCTTCCAACAATGTAACAGCTCTGCTCTGGCAGGGGAGAGCCTCCCCAGTGAAGTTGTTACAGTTCTTCTCCAGTTTCCGAGATGTAAGAACTCCTTTCCTCTAAGGGAAGGTTTCTACTGTGAAAGTGTTACACCTTGGATCTTCTCTGCCCAGGCTCCATCTCTGCTCTGATGAAATAAAGATCGTTTTCACCCAAACTTCATTCAAGAGATATTGGGAGAGAATTCAGGAGAGTAGCTGCCTCAGTCAAGGTAGAGAAAGGCAGCAGGGAAAAGGGCAGCAGCAGGAAACTGAACAGGTGCAGGCCTTCTTAGGTTTCAGGTTTTTGCAGGGAGGAAATTTTCAGGGGGGGATTGGTCAGATTTCAGTCCTTGAGCTCATATTAGCTAGTGTGTTTCTGTCACTGGCTCTTTTTCGCTTTTTGGCTCTGATTCTAGGGCCAAAGTATGTTTCTTTGGTTCTGGGCTCAGGGATAAAGTGTTTCTTTCATTTGCTCAGGTCTCAGAGTCAGGATTTTGTTTCTTTCACTGACTCTGGTTTCAGGGCCAGAGTGGGTTCCTTTGACTATACTTATAATGTCAACACTTGGAAGGCTGAGTCAGGGATATTGCCTGTTTGAAGCTAGCCTGGGCCACTAAATGGTTTGGACTACAATGTGAGACCCTCTCTCAAAAATCAGAAACAATCAAATAAACCAAAATCGAGGTACAATTATATACAACAACACAGGAATGTTATGCCTTTTTCCCCCTTTTATGAACACAGCCTTGCTATGTAGCCCAGGCTAGGGGGGAACTCATAATCCTATTGCCTTGTTCTTCTAAGTGCTAATAATATGGGCCTTTCCACTACCCTGGCTCCATGTATTTTTTAAAATTTTTATTCTAGAATAAAATATTTTATTTTACTTTTAATCTTTTTTTTTTTTTTTTTAAATCGTGATCAACCTTACTGAACCTTTGGTTTGAATCTGAAAAATAGTGTTTGTAAGTCTTATAGCACGTGGGAGCTTATTCAAAGCTAAATTGTACTATATACTAAAATCTTACTTAAAAAGTATTGTGTTCTATTTAAGTGTATTTCCTCTGATTAAAAGAACATACTCTTCCTTTAAGACCCAGGGGATTCGTGTGTGTGTGTGTGTGTGTGTGTGTGTGTGTGTGTGTGTGTTATGCATGTCTGTGTGCTGAGATGTATGAGCCCCAGGCTTACAGAGTTCGAATGATAACATTTGGTATTCTCCTTTATCGCTGCCCATATTAATCATGTTAGTCAGGGTTTTTTTCCTGAACCTGTAGCTCACTAGTTTTTCATTCAGGCTGGTAGCTGGCTAACCTCAGAAATCTTCCTGTCCTGTCACTTCTTCTCACAGAAAATATCCAGATAATTATTTGATTTAGAATACTACAGGCACTTTAGGACATTTCTTATTTTCTCTTTTCACATTTAATTATTTATGTAGCGAGTTCTCCTTACTGACCACTTGTGCTATCCAAGTGTGCGCCTCACTACTTCACTTATAGGTAGTCAATAAATGTTTACTATTAGCACCCGTAGCTGTACCTCAGAACTTCTGTAGTGCACTTGCAGGATCTTATTTTAATCCCTGTTGCAATCCTGTAAACTAATAGTCACTTCCTATTCTAGTATTTCTTTTCTATGGATTAAGGAGACAAGATATTTAGTGTCAGCAAAACTAAGCTATAATTAAGTTTCTGACTTCAGATTCCTGATGGTGGTCCTTCTGGCCATCACCACAGTATGGATCACTGCACTAGAACTTGGAGCCCGCTTTGCGAGCCACTTCTGGAACCCAGAGAAGAGATTCTCAGGCCTCCTTAGGAACCCAGTACCCAGGACTACATCTCCCATAGGGCTACGGAACAAAAGCTCCGGCAATTGGTTACGACCAATAGCCTATACGCAACGGCGTAAGGACCAATCACATGCCGCGGAGGGGCGGGAGGCTTGATTGCGCCGAGAGCTTAAGGTGCTAACGGTGTTGTAGCTGAGTTTGGTGGCCTCGTTTCCACGTCGCCATCTCCTTTAAGTGTCTTGCTGCGGCGGCGCGCGGAGAGTTCGGTAAGAAGCGCGCGCCCGGAGGCCCCGCGGGTCTCCTCTGGAGCTTCAGGCTCCTTGATCTCCTTCCTCGGTCAGTTTGCCAGGCCAATAAGCGCTGGCTGGAGCCGCCTACGGTGGAATTCTTTGGAGATCACGCCTTCCCTGCTTGAGGGGGACGCTCGGAGGCGTGTCATTCGTGCTGTCGCTTCTCGGTAACGGCTCCTCCCAGGTCGAGAGGTTCTGTCGGTGCTTCAGTTCTTCAGGTGCTTTTTCCGCGGGAGCAGAGCCCGTAGCCTGGACGGGGGCCCGCGGCCCTTGCTGGATCTCTTTATCCAACTGCATGCGCTCGGTTCCGGAACGGCGAGCAGTGCCGTTAGCGCTGTAGGTTCCAGTGGGGCCGGGAGGAAGTTCTGTATGATGTAACGCTCGTATTCAGTAAATATCTACCGAATGCTGTCTGCCCGGGAAAACTTGAGATGCTAGAAGGCTGGCAAGACAGCCTAGGCAGTTAAACCACGTGGTTTTTAAGTTTCTTTTTCTACTCTTCTGCAGACTCTACCGTTAGCTTGACCGTGGCTTGACCGAACTCCTAGTAGGGATAGCAAGTGGACTAGGAATCGCAAATGATTCCGATGTTGGTGGCACCGAATTCCACAATGAGAAAAGACACAAAGGAAATATAATTTTAGTTCTGTGTGTCTTACAATTTGGGAAGACATTTTTATAACACGTGGGAGGTGTGTGGAAGAGAGGATTAGTAATAACAATCGTGGTTGCACTTGCCCAGCAGGCGGGAATCCCTGGTTTAATTAATCCCTAGCTCGTCATAAAACTAGGAATAGAAGTAGAAGCGGAAATCTGAGGCTATTCTCTGTTACTTAATGAGTGAGTTCCAAGCCAGCCTGGCTTACATGAGATGCTGTTTCAGGCAGAAGAGTGATTATGTATGAGATAGTGTGTAGACCTAGGAGGAGGGTGAACATCTGACAAATGGGGCTGGTAGAATTGTTCTTGAAACTAGTGGGTTAATGCTTAACAGCACATCTGTCGATACAAACCAAGACCTCTCTTTTTCATAGGAGAATGCTATAGTAACTTGAAATATCTTTAGGGCTTCAGGCGTCCTTCCTATTTAAAAAAAAAAAAGAGAGAAACTTCTTTTAAATATAGTTATGGCTGTCAGCAGAAGCCTTTGAAAATTTAGAATAGATTGAATAGTGAGTGATCTCTTTGCAGAAAATGAAAAGAAAAAAAAAAAAAAAAGGTTGAATTTTTGCACCAGTCCCTGCCCCTCCTCCGCTTTCATCCATGGTTGAACACCTAGTTCTAGGTCCCTTACCTCCTTATCTGCGGCTTAGAAATGATATTAGGTACATTTCTATTTCTCTCTATGTGTTGGTATTACAACCCAGTTTTAACATCCTAAAAACCCTTCATCACTGGTATTCACCTTTTATGTTTTTATTGTTTCTCTCTTCTTTGTTTCCTGTCTTACTGTCAAGTCTTAAGCTGTCTTTAAGGAAGACCTAAGATTCTTGAACTTTAAAGCTGAGCCTGAAAGCTAATGTGTCCTGAGCTGTGGCTGTGTGCAGTGATGGAACCCTTGCTTTGCACGAATCAAGCCCAAGAGTTTAATCCTTCCAGCGGGTGGGCAGGGAGGGAGATTACCTCAGGCCCTGATTGTGTTTTGAGGAAAGGAGACTTGTGGGCCAGCAGGTATTTTGTGTGAGAAAGTTTCAGCTACAGCTGCTAGTGATTTCTTGATTTCATCTTTGCACGTTTTTAGGGATTTAGCTAATGAATGATTAATGGGAGGATGAATAAATGAGCCAATTAATTGATAGCAGCCTTTCTTCTGGCTTTTAAAAATTAGTGGGAGAGAAAAATGTATTTCAGAAATGAGATAATATGTACACAGATGCCTACAGAGTGATAAATCAGTTCAAACTAGGGCTTAAAAGCCCCAAATGAAAGAAGTGTCTTGCAAGGAACTTGGTTGGATCACTAAAACAGCTAAAGTGGAAATGGCTGAGAAAGCATTGAGGTCACCTGCTTAGAGTGCAGAAAAGAAAAGGATTTTTTTTTTTATTTTTAAACTATTTATTTATTTGCCTTGGTGTTTGCCTGGAACTGGAACTACAGACAGTTGTTAGCTGCCATGTGGGTGCTGGGAATCGAACCCGGGTCCTCTGGAAGAGCAGGCGGTGCTCTTAACCGCTGAGCCATCTCTCCAGCCCCAAGAAAAGGATTTTTTAGCCCTGTGCACAGGTTAGTCCTGCTGCAAGACCCACATCAGGCTTGTTCTCTCTAGAGCTTGCCACTTACATTTGCATGTTAGAAACTCATTGTCTTATAGCTCCATCTTGTTCTTTACATTGTTGGTTTTCATTGTTTGCAGTGCTGGGGACTCAGGGGATCTGCTGCTATGCTTTGTACATTCTAGGCAAGTAATTTACTCTGAGCTGTAGTATCCCCAGTCTTTTAGAAGAGTTCTCAGATGCCACCTGACTTATGTACCTTTCAGCATCTGATAGTTGCTGTAACCAGTTAGTCCTGCATTTATCTACCCTTTGTTATCTGTGAATACAAATGGCACTGGTTAAAAAATAATGTGTAAGTCAGGAAAAAGAAAAAAAGAAAGAAACTAATACATCCTGTTAGAACCACTCAGCTGGGGGAAAATACTGTGTGATTTTCTTGGGCTTATTCACCAAGATAGTTCTCTTCTCTATACAGGAGCTACTTTTAGCTATACAGATATTAAACATAAATCAATTTCTGTTCATCTACTGGGGATTATTATGAAACTATGTTTTTTATTTTTACTATAAAAGATGAGTCTGTTCCACTTAGAATCAGAGTAGTCATTTCTTCTCTACTTTTGGCTAAGATCAAGTATAGAATCAGCCTCGGGGCTGGAGAGACGGCTCAGCGGTTAAGAGCACCGTCTGCTCTTCCAGAGGACCCAGGTTCGATTCCCAGCACCCACATGGCAGCTCACAACTGTCTGTAGTTCCAGTTCCAGGCAAAACACCGAGGCAAATAATTAAATAAATAAATAAAAGTGTTTAAAAAAAAAAAAAAAAAAGAATCAGCCTCATCAGTTGTAAACATACAGAATATTCTAGACTGAACTGAACACACTTTTTTTGGAGGGAGGCATTCTTTACAGGTGAATCAAGTTTCAGTGATTGAAAGGGAGAGAATAATCATCAAGAGGATTTAACTTTTAAATTTTACTTATGTCTTTATGTTTGTCTGTATTGGGGGGGAGGTTAATTGGTTGAATATGTGGTTTGGTTGTATTGGTCCAGGTCTCAAGAGGTCTGTTCTTTCCTCCCACCATGAGTATCTGAGGAATGAACTCAGGTCATAGGGTTTACACAGTAAGTGCTTTTGCCTTCTGAGCTTTCTGACTGGCCCAAGGGGATTTACTTTTAAGAGAAGGTTCTGTGGCAATTAGAAATGCTCAACTACAATGGTAATTAGACCTTGTAAAAGATAACTGCCTACTAGAAAAATCAGTGGCTGCTTAGACTAAGGCTTCTTTTAAGAATATTAAGCATATGGATGATGCAGAATTGGATTTTGTTTGAGAAAGGGCCTCATATAGCCAATGCTGATTTCTGAACTTACTGTATAGCCAAGAATAGCTTTGAAGTCTTGATCTTTTTGCTTCTGACACTTTTAAGATTACCACAATACCTCCATAGCAATAAGTTTTTAAGGACATAAGTTGCAGAGTTTTATCTTGAATTCTCACTCATTTATTATGTGTATTTTTTTATCTATTTGTATTTGTTACTCATTATTCTCTTCTGTAGACTCTTTCTTATTATCTATATACTTACATATTTCCTTGTAGATCTCAGAATTTGCGTGGGAGTTTGGTTGTTTATGATATACAGTGAGCTGCTTGCTGCAAAGATGAAAATTTATATAAATGTGGTAGTTGTTTCTGCTTCTTATTTTTATTTACTGTTTTAACTCTTAAAGAACCAGCTATATTGCCATAGTATATTACTTACTGACATTTAGTATTTCCTGGGGAGTTAACACCACATTTATATAGGATGAAATTTCCTGAATTTGCCTCCACTTGCCACTTCTACCAGTATCCTCTGCATTCTCATACTGACCAATGTGTTGCTTTCTTCTTTGGAAAATATATCTAAGAGTGAAATTGCTGAGTTTTCTACATGATTAATTTAACTGAGCCCTGTGAGGCTGCTTTCCAGGATGGTTCTTGTCTGCATTCCAGGCAAGGAGGCTCTACAGAATGGCTCAAGCTGTCTGCGTTCAGCAAGCAAACGCAAAGGCTCAGGTGTTCTTCGGCATGATCTACTATTTTGAGTACATTTCTACTGGGAATAATAGCTGTCTATCATCTTGTTTTAATTCTTTAGTAGCTAATGAATTTAAGAATTTCTTAATATGTTTGTCTATTTTTCTCCTCTTCTTCTTCTTCTCCTCCTCCTTCTTCTTTTTCTCTGTCTCTCTTTTTCTCGACAAGTCTGATAGTGTAGCTAGCCTTAAACTTGCTGTGTAGCCAAGTACAATCTAACCCTCCTGCTTCTACCTTTTAAGCCCTAAGCTTTAGGATTATAGGTTTGCCTCACCAAGGCCTAACATTTCTTTCCCTTGATCATACTATTTGTCTTTTTCTTATTCTTTTGGCTTCTTAAAATATTACACAGTTTTTTTTTAAAATTTTTAAATATGGAAGTTTTAGATGTTAACCTCTTTTAGTTTTAGACATGGCAGAATCTTTTCCTAACCTGTCACCTGTGCTTTTGTTTTAGTTTTTATGCTATCAGACATCTTAAAAACTATAGAGCATGGTTGCATACATCTTTAATTTCAGTGTTTAGGATTAAAGCTACATATTGAGACCTTGTCTTAAAACCTAAAACCTAAAACCAAAAACAAACCAAAAAAATTATATATACTGAGATGGCAATATATTTTATTATACTGTAATTCTTTGGTTTCACTAGTTACAATTCTCATTCTCTCTCTCTCTCTGTCTCTCTCTCTCTCTCACACACACACAAACTCATACACACACCACACACACACACACTTAACACATTTAGCAAGTTAACAAAACAAAACCACAAAAATTTCATATTTTGTTTATAAAAAATTTGTAGCTCTGTGGTCTCATGCTTATCTGGTGACTTAGCAAACAAGATCTCAGAATTTGTATGTGTGGGGACTGAGCTATTTTATGGTAGTGTAGTATCTTAAGACTGAAAACAGAGAGAGGTTAGTTAGATTAAAATGTGAATACAGTACGGACCCCCCCATTGAGAAGTACCACTTTTTTTTTTTTTTTCTCCCAAGACAGGGTTTTTCTGTGTAGCTCTGGCAATCCTGGAACTTGTTCTGTAGGCCAGGTTGGCCTCTAACTCAGATTTACCTGCCTCTGCCTCCCAACTGCTGAGACTAAAGATGTTTGCCTTTTTGCCTGGCTTTAAGTATTTATGAAAACAGAGGAATGGAGGGATTCTCCACAACCAGATTTACTAAATGTATGCACTCGCTCAGTGGCCGAGTTATACGGAGAAAGATATAAGTAATAGAACAATGATTGACTGCCTGATGCCAGAAGCCATGTTTCATTATTTGTAGAATAGATTGCACTTTTTTTCTCTAGGAAGTTATCATTCCTAGAGAAATTCCATGTGGGTGACCTTTCTCCCAGTGTCACACGGTCTCATTCCAGGGTGGATTACTACTTTATCAGTCAGGCATATCATAGCTTAAGGTTTTGGTCTTCCTTTTTCTCATTTGAAATATGTTTTAGTTGTTTCCACAGATAATTGTCCTCTTTCTACGAGATGGATGTTCATTTTAAAACCTGAAAATAAGCCACTTCTTTATGCTTAGATACTGCTTTTCCATAGCTCAGGCCTTGTTAATAGAAAGCCGTTAGAGTTAGTGATAATAACAGCATAATAGTAGGAATAACTAACAGATGTTTATTTTACATCAAGCACAGATGTCTCATTTAATAGCCTGTAACTTCAGAGGTTCTGCTGTTAACACATGATCCTTTATGAACAGTTTCGCTGAACCAGGGAAATCTTATTCAAAACCTGGTAGCTGCTTAGAGAAGCTGCTACTAAAACCCGGACACTCGCCTTTGTCACTCTTCCATTTGTCTAATTATACCAGACTCAGTGCTTATTAGTTAGTGGGACATTCACTAACCAATGTTAGTGGCCAAAGTGGTGCTACATCTGCACTTGCTTTGATTATAACCTGGAATGACTTGAATGTCCTTTATTAGATAGGCTTCATTCAGCCTTATCTTTTCTTTGTATTTTCAGGAAGTGATTTCCTTTGGTATTTGAAGTGTTACTGGTTGGCTCATGGGATCTTAATTTTTGTTCTTAGGAAATATTTTATCACCTGTAAATTTAGTAAGTACAGTCAAATGTCACACATTTGTAATCTGAGCATTAGGAAGGTAGCAGGTCAGGAATTTGAGGCAGCTGCATGGTCAGTTCAAGTTCAGTCATCTAAGGTGCATGAAACCTTTGTTTTTATCTTTAAAAACAAAACAAGTTCATTAACTACACTTAGCTAGTCTGGGCTTTGCTTGCAGGTTATAGAAGTGACCTGAAAGGGACTAAGGATAGATTGGAGGTCACTAGTAGAGTATGCTTAGTATTAGTGGGATTTATTTTAGAGGTCACACTGGTAGGGCTCATGATCTGAATAGACAGGTAGTGGTTTTCAGCTAGAAGAGGTATCGGATAATATTGAAATTTATAATTTACATTTTTGGGAAGGACATTGTCATTGACAGAAAAAGGGAAGTGAGACAATAGAGCAAGACTGGGTTTGAAAATTAGATTGAGAAGCAGTAGAGTGTTCTGGTGGACGATGTCAGGTGCATAGCTTGAAATTTGGGCCTTTGATTGGTGTCTTTGGTAACTAGTAGGTCATTGATGACTGTAGAAAGTAATTTTTGAGGAGCGGCAGAAGAGGGAGCTGTATCAGGAAGATGAGGAATTTGTATGTTGGAGGTGGGAAGGAGTAGATTGGGGCCATGGGAACTTTTGGGGTATCACTGATCATGAACTCTGTTGGTGCTCTGCTATTACCGTTGCTGTAATATAATATTGTGATGAAGACAACTTACAGAAGAAGAAGGTTATGATGGAGCCTATCATGGTGGGGTGGGGTGGCAGCAAGCGGCAGACATGGCTGCAGGAGCTGGAAGACCACAGTTTACATTTTAACCACAGGCAGGATGCAGAGAAAGCAGAGCATGGCTATCTACTCTCTAAGCCCACCCCCAGTGACATACTGACTGCAGCAAGGCCCCTAAACCTCCCCAAACATCATCATCAATTGGACCAAGTGTTCAAATGCCCGAGGTTTGTAGGGACATTTTATATTCAAGTCATCATGGGTACAGAGACAAGGAAGGAGCCCCACTGCAGGAGATATTTGAGGTGCTTCCAGCAGATGACCTCAGCAGGACTAGGTTAGTCACTGTGGAGTGGGAAGGACAAGAAGGGACTTGGTGCTAAAGTAGAGCAGAGGTTGACTCAGCAAATGCTGAAGGTACAGAAAAGATGAGCCCAGAAAGCTTGAGGTGAGTTCATTCCAGTCACCCGTTTTGTGACCTTCCAGTAGTTCTTAGAAACTAGACAGTGAGGTTGGGAAGGGTTGGAATTGGGACCTTTTCCAAGCACATGAGAGAGATGAGGAGCTTAAGGGTGTTAGGAGGTTTTTATTTCATAGACAGAGCAGAGTAAAGTGAGGAAGACCCTGTGGTATGACTGTTTTGATTCTGGCAGCAGGTAGATAGGTGGCAGTGGAAGCTAACACTTTAGGTCAGGTAGGAATTGTCAGCATTTTCATTGTGAAAGCTTTACAGACTCAACAGAGAGGGTCCTGAGGACTCCTGCAGCCTCACCTGGGCTTATGGCTTATGCCCCTAAACATTGTGGACTGTTTCTCTGAACTCTGAAACAGAAGCAGCTAGACCTGTGCCGCCTTGGTTGGGGTTCATTGGTGCTTTGTGATATGTCTAAAACACTCTACTGTATTGAAATGATAGTAGCAGCTGGTAGTAGTGGTACACACCTTTAATCTCAGCACAGGGAGGCAGAGGCAGGCAGATCTCTATGAGTTTGATGCCAGCTTGGCCTGTAGAGTAAGTTCCAGGATGACCAGGCCTACACAGAGAAACCCTGTCTCACAAGCAAATAAACCAAAAAAAAAAAAAAAAAAAAAAAAACCAAACAAACCAACCAAACAAACAAACAAAAAACCCAATCAACCAAACAAAAAAGACAGAAAAATCAAAAACCAGTAATAGCATTTTCAGCAGCAGTTTTCCCAGCTGTAGCTAGGTAAGTTCATGAGCTCTGCTTACTCTGTATTGTGAGTTATGAGTTATTGTAAGTTTCCCTCCATGTTTCTTTAGCTCTCGTAATCCTTCCCTCCATTCTCCTGACCTTCCCCCCCCCATGTGAGGGCAAACCCGGTGGTCTTACTCAGAGGCCTACATTCCCACTTTATCTCCTTTTGTTCTGTAAAGGAGAGATGAAGGGGACCGTGCGGGATGAGATTGAAGCCATTCTTAAGAAGAGGATTATGGTGCTAGATGGCGGAATGGGCACCATGATCCAGCAGTACAAACTAAGTGAAGAAAATTTCCAAGGTCAAGAATTTAAAGATCACAGCAGGCCACTGAAGGGCAACAATGACATCCTAAGTATAACCCAACCTGATATCATTTGCCAAATTCATAAGGTGAGTTATTTCCAGGTTCTTAAGCATTTGCTCAGATTATTTCATGTATCAAGCTCAGACCCTTATGGCTTGTGCTCTAGAGAATATGTAAAAATAAGTGATTTATTAAGAAGACAGGTATTTCACACCAAATAAAGTCACACACTATGTCAGTTGTGCACTTGGGATAAGCAGATGGCAAATGTAGATTGTTTTTTTTTTTTTTGTCTTTGTTTGTTTGTCTTGACCTTTGTAGCATTGAACTTTAGTTGAAAAACCATAAATCCTGGAACAAATTAGGAGTTTCCTATTTGCCTATTAATAGCCTGTGAAGATATACTGAAAGGTGGTGTCTTTGAGCTGCTATAAAAATTCTCATGTTGGATGGCTTAAACAACAACATCTCTTTTTATTTATTTTTGTTTTATATGTGTGAGTGCTCTGAATGCATGTATGTATGTGTATCATGTGTGCCTGGTGCCCAGGGAAGCCAAAAGTAGGTGTCAGACCCTCTAGAATGGCCTCTAGGAGGTTTTGGTCATTGTGAACTGCCATTTGACTATTGGTAATCAGACTTGGGACTCCTAGAAGAGCATCTGGTGCTCTTAACTATTGACCCGTTTCTCCAGGCCCCAGCATTTATTTCTTACAGTTTATAACAGTAGGAAGTGCATCGTTAAGATGCCATTAGGGCTGGTGTCTGCCAAGGACCCTCTCTGCTTACCATGGACCTTTTTTCCTATTGTATCCTCATATGGTGGAGTGCAGCAAGAGAAAGCAGATTCGTTTGTCTGTAGGGTATGCTAAGATCTGAGTGTCCTGTCTCTCCCTCCCTGCCAAGATGTGTGTGTTAAATTTTAGTATGGCATTAGGAAGTGTCCTTAGGGATTTTATTTTTTTTTATTCTCTCTCTCTCCCTCTGTGTAGTGTGTGTATTATGTATGTGTGTAGTGAATATATTTATATACATATATATTTATACATATAGTACATATATATTTAAAATTGCACATAATGATATTTTGCCTGCATGTATGTTTATACTGTATGCATGTCTAGTGCCTATGGAGGCTGTGAAAGGGTGTCTGATCCTCTGGAACTATAGTTAATATGGTTATGAGCTTCCATATGAGTGCTGGGAATGAAACTGGGTCCTTTGGAAGAACAGCCAGCTGTTAACCTTAGAACCATCTTTCCAGCCCCTCTTTTTTGCTGTTTAAAATAAGAAGAAATTCCTGCTTGACTATATGCTATAAATTGCTACCCTCCCCCATAACTACTATCAGTTGATGCTTATCTTTCTATTTTTGTTACACATTTATATCTACATATTATGTGATTAGACTATATATGTTTTAAACTTAATGGTTGTATGTATATATTATCTCTGATAGAATAGCTGACAGAAATAAGGATAAATTTTGGCTCAAAGAGGGTACAGTCTGTTGTGGCAGAAAGGTACTATAGTGGAAGGAGCAGTTGCTTGTGCCATGCATTGATCACGTTACGCTGAGCAGACAGAGACTGGTAATACCCTAATTCTCTCAGCTCAGCCCCCTTCCTAAAGGTTCTATAACCTCCTGAAACAGTTGGGACCAAGTCTTTAAACATGAGTCTAAGTACATTTTGCATTCAGACCATAGCAATATGCTTTACACATTGTGTTTTCCTGTTTGGTGGTGCTTTGGTGACCTCACTGTGTCATAGACATGCACAATAGTTTTTAGTTGTCATATGACATGTGATAATGTTGCATTAGTTATCTCTTTCTCTCGGTAATGCTATTATAAATGTGCTCATCTTGGCTTTTATTTTTAGTTCTGCAAACATTATTCATCAGCTTAGAAAAGACTGCGTTTGTTGACTGTTAGAAAATCAAAGGGTTCAGGCTCTGAGTAAGACTGAGATGGAGGTGTTGTTCAGACGGAGAAAGTAGGAAGGCAGGTTTTAAAAGGCAGAGTGCTAAGGTACCATAAAGCATGCAGTTATAGGAGTAGGAGATGCAGACTGAGAAAACTTGCTCGGAATTTGATCTCTTGGGGTTAGTGCTGTTCTCAATGCAGATCAGTTATGCTAAAGTAGAGAGGTGTGGAGGACAGAGCTGTGGCTCCTGAGTACCCAGGGTGTGCCAGACACTAGAAGTGCTGCCTGACATTACCATAGAGACTTACTGTTCACAAATTGGTTTTAATACTTTGGATGAGAAGGCAGATACTCAGAAAAATGTAAGGAACTTGACAGGCAGAATTCCAATTACTTCTCACCCACTGCTTCTTGAAGTTTGTATATTTTTTCCTTAGAAACAGCAACAACAATAAAACGCAGAAAAGCTAAGACAAAAAACCAGAGTCAAGGAATATAACAAGATTTACATAACATAATGTATTATTTTTGCATGAATTTATGTTCTCTGCTTATGTATTAAACCATATGCCTTTCTGTGAAATCCTTATACCTCCTTGCTTCTCTAGTCTTGAGTGTTGGTTAAAAGGTGTTGTTAGTGACAAAATGAAAAGCCATGTTTATTATTGGTGCTATGGACTCTTAAGTTCACAGTAGCTGATTTGCTGTCTTGTGTTTCAGGAATACTTGCTGGCTGGAGCAGATATCATTGAAACAAACACTTTCAGCAGCACTAGTATTGCCCAGGCTGACTATGGTCTTGAACACTTGGTAAGACTTTCCTGTCTAATATGCTTATTTGTATTTATTGCACTGGAGATTGCTAGTGACAAAACCACCTGCAGTGGCAGTTAGTTTTATCCCACTTATCATGGCTTGACCCTCTTCTGCTTATGAGGGTAGCCCATTTATTGCAGCTGGCTTTTTGGGGCAAGTACTAGTCAAATAACAGTGTATCTTTGTAAAGGCAGTATTACTGACTGTGAACCTGTACATGTAAGTAAGTGGCTGTGGCTGTTCCAGTGCAGAAGCGGACAACTAGATAGGCTATGAGCTACAGGGCATCGAACCCTGTGCAGGATATTCTGGTTTGTTAATTGTACAATTTGAGCAGCCAAGGCAGTTAAAGGAGTTGATGCAGATCACAAATCTTTCTGGTGTGTGAACCAGAATCACACACCAGAATCTTCTGAAGGGTCCTTGTACTTGTAGACTGCTTTACATGTGTGTACCTATTTGCATGCTTTTTTCCAGCAAGAGGCCCATGATCCTTTCTCAAATGAAAAAAAATTTGTTTTTATATGCTCAAGTATTTTGCTTGCATATATGTCTGTACACTCATGAGTGTGCTTGGTGCCTGTGGAAGCCAGGAGGCCAGGAGAGGGTATTGAGTCTCTTGGAACTGGATTAGCAGGCGATTAAAAGCCACTGTCTGCATGGTGGGAAGTGAACTCAGATCCTCTGGAAAAGCATCCAGTGTTCTTAACCATCAGTCCTTTTCTCCAGCCCTCTATCAGATTTTTGTTTGTTTTTTGAGACAGGGTTTCTCTGTGTAGTTCTGTAACTTACTCTGTACACCAGGCTGGCCTTGAACTCAGAGATCTAGGCATGTGCCACCACTGCTGGAAAGATTTTTAAGGTGTTATTATCTACATGAAGTTTAGAACTGCTTCTTCCTACTATGGTTCAGTAAAATCGGGACCAGGGAAAACTGCCGTGAGAACTGCCAACTGGATCTGCAGTGGCTGAGATACTCCTAGATTCTACATTTCTTCTCTCAAGTGTTGGTGGTTTTCCCATTAGAATACTGCTTCTCTTCCTTTTTTTTCTGTCAAGATAGTATCCCATTACATAGCCTTGGCACACTTTAATTTGCTGTCCTAGCTTCCCCAGTGCTAGGATTATAGGCAACCACACCTGGTTTAGAATGTTTTATCAATTTGTGGAATATTTGGCTGTATCACTTCTTTGACCTGCTAGATGTCCAGATATTAACTTTACAGCATATCAGCATATGGTGTCACTCAGACCTCCTTAGGTCATGCTCGTTCTTTTTTGAATTCAACTCACAATTAGCTAGTGATAGATCCCTTGCTGGGTGGGGAAAAGACAGACTAACTTCAGTGGTTGATATGTTAGGCCTACCGGATGAACAAGTGCTCTGCAGATGTGGCCAGAAGAGCCGCTGAGGAGATAATGCTGCAGACAGGTAAGGACATTCTCCATTGTTGTACCCACACAAGTCTTTTGATGTTCTCAATTCTAATATGCAGTTTTCCTTTATGTGTTTAGATTGGGAACAGATAATCTACTTGTTTGTAGGATACTTCTCATATTGTAGAGAACCATTTAGTGTTTCTCAAGTGACACAGTCCCCGTGGACCTGTAGTTCAGGGTTTCCTCTTTGACCCTGCTGATGCTTATAGCCTGACTTGGTAACTAGGCACATCACTGGGTTATTAAATAGCAACTGGTTGATTTGATTTTGGTTATTATTAGAGTATTTGATCTTTTCCTTCTAAAGCTGCTTTCTTCCCCATGCCTGGCATATCTAAGCAGTGACTGCCTTAGAGCATTTGCTCATGTAATTTACTGATGACCTGATCGCTCTTTCTGGCTGACAGAAGAATGTACCGTTAGATTCTGTCTTGCTGGGACTTGGAAAATGGTTCTTGAAATAGCTAACCTCCTGGCTAGCTGCCATCAGAACACTTGGCTGATGAGAGGCTTAGAGACAGGGAAAGCAGTGGAAGATATATGTGGAGCCCTGAAAGACTCAGAACTATGAAGTCATTGCCAGTAGGAAAGATGGGAAGACATTGTTAGGAAGCTACTGGCAGCATTCTAATGAAGAGCAAAGCAATTTACGAGGAAATCTGTTTCTGAGAGAAAAATGTTTAAGTCCATGGACTTGCAGAGCATATTACTCCAACAGAGAGGGGATTATGGGCTGTTGAACCATTTTAAACAGGGAAAGATAAGGACATTCTCTTTATATCTATCAATGATATTATCTGGCATGGGGAAGATAAAGAGCAATTAGGCCTGTAACCTTTTTATAGGCTGCAAAGTAATTTTTTTCTGTTTTTGTTTGTTTTGAAGCAGTCTTGGAGCCCAAGGCTGGTCTAAGCCAGGCTTGCACAGGAGGACCTTGAGCTCTTGATCCTGCTGCCTCTGCCGCCCTAGTGCCAGAATCACAGATCCGTGCTGTTGTGGCCAGCATTATTAGCTAGCTGCAGTCCTCTGTGTAGTTGGAAAGCACAGCCCAGGTTGTGTTACTGAAATCACCTACTAATGAGTCATAGGACTCCTGGCTTTTGTTCTGATTTGCATATCAGCACAACTTTTCAGGCTGCTGTAGAAGCAAGTTCACTTCTGACCTAAAGGCAAAATTTTTTAAAATTGACTTATTTATCTTCATTTTATGTGCATTGATGTTTTGCCTGCATGTATTTTTGTGTGAGCGTTCCAAGTCACCTGGAACTATACTTAGAGACAGTTGAGAGCTGCCATGTGGGTGCTGGGAATTGAACACTGGTCCTTTAGAAAAATAGTCAGTGCACTTAACCACTGAACCATCTCTGGAGCCCCAAGAAAAGATTTTTTTTTTTTTTTATAAGAGCTGACTAAAGGAATATTTATTCTGCTTCATACTGGAATTTCAGGCTTTATAATTGTTAATTTTGATTTAATATTTACTCTAGTGAAAGGCCTGCAGTATAGCACCATAAAGCATCTCACATTATGTTCTAATGTGAAGCACCTCGTTAAAGTCAAGACTTCGAGTTTTTCTTAAGAATAGAGAGAAATATGCCAGCAAACAGATGTTATAGAAAGAGATTGCATGCAGAAATACTTGGATTTAAAGTTTGAGGGTTCTTTTGAATTGTTAACTGCAATAATATTTATATATCCCTTTTACTGTGTGTTTTCCTAGTCATGAGCAAATATGTTAAGAGAATCTGTCCCTTCAGTGACATAAAAATTACATAGCCTTATACTAGTTCAAGGAAAGTTTTGTTTCAAATAAATTTTGAGAAAGTTTCAAAAATATTTTAAGACTTTTTCTGAGCTGTAGAGGATTATAGTCTTATAGGGAAAGTCTTCCTCACCTCCTTTTTCCTTTACTGGGGAGCTGAACTAGATGAGCACCTCATGTGTGCTAGGCAAGCACTCTACCACTAAGTCCTAGGACAGCCCCTTTTATTTTATTTTGGGATGGAGTCCTAGAAGGTAGCCCAGGTCAGCCTCAAACCCAGGGTCTTGCCTCTGACTCCTGAGACCTGATGTTACTACACTTGATCCTAAAGTTGGTGGATATATACCAAAAAGTTCGAGTGACTGGTGATTTCACACTATTTTTTTTTTTCTTTTCTTAAAGGAATCAAGAGGTTTGTGGCTGGAGCTCTGGGTCCAACGAATAAGACACTTTCTGTCTCCCCATCTGTGGAAAGGCCAGATTATAGGAACATCAGTAAGTATTCATTACATACAATCATGGCCTCGGGGAAGAGCTCCGGTAATCTACAGATATCTAAGTGAGATCTCAGAAATGTCAAGGGGTTACCGTAGTGCCTGAAATGCTCTACTTGCTGCTCTTCTTGTTTGAGTGTGCTTTCAGCTGTTCATGGTGATGTTAGTGCTTCCTATAAAACTAGTAGAAATAATACTTAAAAAGAAGTCATTAAGCACATTGAGTATTATACAACATTAAATTGAGTCTATTATAAAATAACTACTATGCTATTTCTCCCTTTCTATTCTTCAGCTTCTTGAATTTTTTAAAAATCATTTTTAAGATAGGATCTAACACAATAATTTAGATGAGGCAGTCTAGAACTCTGCTTAGCCCACGCTGTTCTCAAATCTGTGACAGTCTTTTCATCTCAGCCTCCCAAGTGAGGAGATTTCAGAAAGATATGAGCCACCATGCCCAGTTTATATCACCTTTTAATTTCAGAAAGCTTGCCAAATTATCTAAACATACCAGCCTTATATAAATCACCAAATATAAACTTGCTTTGTTAAGATCTGACAAAAAATTAAGAGTGTAGGTCAAGCTCTGACCATTAATACTGTATATTAATTATATATGCTGAAGTAATTATACCATTTGTGGTCATGGATTTTTGTGTAGGTGACAAGTCTAGGCAAGTGAGGCTTATGGGGTTTCATTTACAGAATTGACCCGTCCAGCGGGATCAGTTATTCCTTAGGCTCGGGGAGGCTTCTCCTGAAATACCAGTTGGGGGTGAGAGAGAAAGGAGACCAAGCACATAAGAAAGACAGAGTCAGTCTGAGTCGTGTCAAGGTCTCATTTATTGAAAATAAAACAGGGCCAAAATAAAGAAGGAAGAAAAAAAAAAAAAAAAAAAAAGAAAATAAAACAGGGTTTATATACCCTCAGGGGCAGGGGGAAGGGAGAGAGTGAAAAAAATTTGCAGCAGCAAAAGCAGAGAATCTCCCAAGGTCAGGGAGTGCTGGTGGCAGGCTGATAGAATTTGCAACAGCAAGGGCTGAGTCCCAAGGTCTGGAGTGAGCTGGCTGTTCCTTTGGCCATTGTGCTACTTTGTGCTTATTGGGGGAGTGTTTGTGAAGACAGTTTTGCCAGACTCCAGGTGCTATTTGCTTAGAGCAACAGGGGACTATTGTTCCAGATGCTTTCTTGGTCCCTAACAATTCCCCCTTTCCTTTAAAGAACAAATTCTTCAAAGGGTAGTATGAGAGAACATCCTGTCTTAGGCTATATGGAGTGCAACCTTACCACTGGCAACATGCCTTGTTGAGCCGGTCTCTACGACCTCTGTATGCTGTGCCTCCAGGGTAAGCTCCATACTATTCCCGTCATTGGGTGTTCTTTAGCTGTTCGGGGTAGTCAGGGAAGAAGCTTATGGAACTGAAGCCCTCTCTCAGGAACTGTGTCGCTCTCTCTAGGATCCTCCTGAGCCTCCAAGCGATGATAATGCACCAAGGCCGAATTTTTTGTCAAAATAGAATCTATCTGATCCTTTACAAAGCGTGTTAGGCACTGAAAAGCCCAAGGGCCAAAGGAAATAAGCAAAAGTAACCCAACCAAGGGGCCCAAAAGGGGAAGGAGATAGGACAAGATCCCCCTCCAGGCTGTCCAAACAGGATTCTCGAAGAAATCATGTCGCAGTTTCTCGATCTCTTCTTGATGTTTTTTAATTTGATCTCTAACAATACCAGACCTGTTGGCATAAAAACAGCATTTTTCCTGCAAGGTTAAGCATATGCCACCTCTATCAGCAGTCAGTAGGTCCAGACCTCCGAGGTTCTGCAGGACCACTTCAGCTAATGAGTCTATTTGATCTTGGAGATCTTTGACAGATTGATAAACTTTAGTAACATCATTAGCCAATTACTGTGAAAGGTTAGAGTAAGAAGAGACTGCTGTGGCCAATCCTGCAGTTCCAATCCCTAAGGCACCGGTTATTCCCAGTCCCACCAATAAAGGGACAAATTGCACTGCTCTTTTATGTCGGGGGACAGAATAATCAAAGGCAGGAATAGGAACCAGCTCATCTCCAAGAGTTAAGTCAGTATCTGGGAGCAAAATGGCTGGGACACAAAGCCCTGTCCAATTCTGGGGAAGCACAGTATAGGCCGTATTATTACCACAGACAAAGATCTGATTTTGGGGGGGGCATAAAGGGGTGGAAACAATTTCTTCGCAAAGGAAGGAGGTGGGTAGCCCAACATCAATATCAAAACTGTTATTTTGATAATGCTTATAAAAACAAAGGGAGGAATTAAAACTTAGGTTGGACCTTAAAGGGAATACTCCATGAACAGTTATTAAGGGAATGGGTGACAAGGGAAACATTGGCAGAGGATGGAATTGCCAATGGCCAAGAAGCACCATATGCCAAGCACAACCAACAATCCTGAGCTAATTTGGGGTCGGAAACATTTAAAGCCCTGTGGGTAGCAGTCAGAATATCAGTGGTTTGTGGGTCAATCTCCACACCCCTAGGTTTGGGTAATAGTAAAGGGTGATAGTGAATCTGAGGATACATGGCATCAATCAAATGTTGGATTTTTTATTGAACTTCTGTCTCACAGACTATATCTGTGGGTCCTCCACCACCAGAGACATGAACAGGAGCCACAGGGGGCCAACAGGCATTTTCTCCCCGAGGGGCATGGCAGGAGGCCGAGGCGAGCTTAAAACTCCCTGTGACTTGAGGGTGGTGTGTAAATTCACCTCCCATGGAGCCAATATATGTGCTATGTGGCTTTGTAATAAAATAAATTTTCCCATCACGGGTACATTCTGAATAATGATTATAGCATCGAATATTCATTCAGTCTACCCAATTGCAATCATCTGGGCAGGGGGTCCCTGTAGGGTGCAAAACCGGTTTGTCTAAACATATCCAGGATTGTTGCATCCCTGTGGTGGGGGAGGGTTGTGCCACCAAATAAGCAGTAAAGGCCCCACAGTCAACACTACGGCTAGAAAACGGGGGCTTCTGTAATACTAATATCTTTCCTCCTTGGCAATCACAAGGAGGGCCAAATAAGGTCCTAATAATGGCCTCAGGATCCACAGGTTGATCAAATCCAGCCATAATCAAGGAGAATCTCAGGAGCAGGCTCCATAAACAAAAGATCCAACGATGTATCATTCTTCTGTAAGGAAGCAGAGTAAAAGAAAGAATTCTCAGGGCTTTTCCCTGGATTCACTCAGGTTTTGTTAGCTGTTTTTCAGTGTGAAATTTATCATATAGTTTAATCAGCCGTTCTGGCAACCATCTGGCTCCCCCTTCTTTAGAATTATAAATGCAGGCTGAGCCTTTTCCCCAAATAATCACTGGGTCAGGGCCATTCCATTTGCCTGTTAGTGGATCTTTACATAAAGCTTGAGCGTAATCTGTTTGTGTGGTGGGATGCCAGAGGCGCTCCACAGCAGATTTGCCATTAATGTCCACTGTCAGAAAATTTAAAACAAAAAGGGCATGTGATAACAAAACTTTACTATTTTTTTGGAGTATAATGTCTCCTGTGAAGCAAGCTTAATAAGAGTATTTTTTAGAGTTTGATGAGCCCGTTCCACTATGCTTTGTCCCTGTGGATTGTAGGGAATCCCAGTAATGTGTTTTATATTCATCTGAGAACAAAACTGCTTAAACTTTTGGCTAATATATCCAGGCCCATTATCAGTTTTTATCACTGTTGGCTGTCCCATAACAGAAAAAACATACATAAGGTGATTTATAACATCCTTTGTGGCCTCCCCAGAATGGGCAGAAGCACAAATGAATCCACTAAAGGTATCAATGGTAACATGTATAAAATTTAATTTACCAAAGGATGGAATATGAGTAACATCCATTTGCCATAGCTGTCCTGGAACTAATCCTCTAGGATTCACCCCAATGTGGGATTCTGGAAGTAGGGTCAGACAATTTTTACAATTCTTAACGATTGGTCTCGCCTGCTCCCTAGTGATAGAAAACTTTAAACACAGGGTGTGGGCATTAAGATGATGAATAGCATGAGCTTCTTGAGCAAGGGACAGTGAATCAACTCTCTGTGAAAGGGCAGCAATGCAGGTAACCAAATCAGCAAGCTCATTGCCTTGAGTTAGAGGTCCTGGCAGGCCAGAATGGGCGCGAATATGTCCCACATAAAAGGAATATGAGCGTTGCCTAATAAGCTTTTGTATTTCAAAAAACAGCTGAAAGGTGGGTGTGGTTGGCTGGATGACCAGAACCATTTCTAAAACCTGCAAAGCTCTCACAACATAGTGACTGTCTGAATACAAATTAAATGGGCAGGCCTTTAATAATTGAAAAACATGACAGGCAACAGACAACTCCACCAACTGGGCAGATT
The DNA here is from genome assembly GCA_004025045.1 of Sigmodon hispidus. Classification (NCBI taxonomy): domain Eukaryota; kingdom Metazoa; phylum Chordata; class Mammalia; order Rodentia; family Cricetidae; genus Sigmodon; species Sigmodon hispidus. The sequence goes on from PVIH01015175.1 coordinate 45,903, forward strand.
TAAAGATGATGTGTATAAAATGAGGCGCACCCATTTTATACGAAGCTTTACCAGTTTTGGAGCCATCAATAAAAACAGTTAGGGCCTCAGGAATAGGTTTCATTGAAGTATTTTTTAAGAAAATAAAGGAAGTAACATTTAAAAATTGAATAAGCCTGTCACTAGGCATATGAGTGTCAAATACTCCCTGAAATCCAGTACATAGAATAGCCCATTCATCTTGCGTCTGCTGTAACCAGGTAATCTGTTCTTAGAATAAGGGGTAATAATAACATCAGGGTCTCTGCCAAAATATCGGACTGAAGTCCTGAGCCCCAAAAATATAAGTTGAGAAACCAAAAGAGGATAGGAAGGGAGCACTTTAGACTGGGAGGCAGAGGAATGTATCCACAGCAGGGGCCTCCCCTTTTGCCATAGCAAGACAGTGGGTGTAAAATCAGTAGCAAATACAATTAAGTAAAGGGTCATGGAGGGGTCAAAGTAGCCTATATTTTGTTGTGTGATAGCTTCTTCTAACTTTATCAAGGCTTTCTCAGCCTCTGGCGTAAGTTTTCTAGGGGAGCTAGGATCTGAGTCTCCATGTAAGACGTTAAACAAGGGTTTTAGATCTCCTGTTGTCAATTTGAGATAAGGGCGCAGCCAGTTTATGTCTCTGAGAAGTTTTTGAAAATCATTTAAACAAATTAGTTTATCCCTTCTGATTTGAATCTTTTGTGTATGAATCAAATTAGGTTCTAATTGAAATCCCAAAAACAGGAATGGTTAACAGGTTTGTACTTTTTCTGGAGATATAAGAAATCCTCGGTCTTGTAGTGCTTTAACTATTGTCTGAGCCACCTGACATGTTTCTGCTTCCTGGCTGGCAGCTATTAACAAGTCATCCATATAATGAATAATATATGTACTAGGATATTGGTTACGCATGGGATCAGTAGACTGAGCCACAAATTTTTGGCAGAGGGTGGGGGAATTGGCCATGCCTTGCGGCAGCACTCACCATTAAAAGCGAGGATTGGGGCCTTTATGATTCACTATGGGGATGGAAAAGGCGAATCTTTTACAATCCATAGGATCAAGGGGGATGGAGAAGAAGCAATTTTTTATATCTATCACAATCTTAAAGAATTTCCTGGGAATGGCTACAGGAGAGGGTAGTAGTCCAGGTAGTAAGGCTCCCATGGGTACCATAGTTTTATTAACCTCCCTTAGGTCCTGTAGTAGCCTCTGGTCTCCATTTTTCTTTTTTTATAACAAATATAGGAGTATTCCAGGGTGAGGTGGAAGGCTCAAGGTGTCCCTGTTCCAATTGTTCTTGCACTAACTGCAAGGCAGCCTCTTGAGGCATGGACCACTGATCTATCCAAACTGGGTCATCAGATTTCCAGGTTATTTTATCGGCTTGGAGTGCAGGGGGAGCAGTGGTCCTTAAGAAAAAAGGTCAGCTCCAAGGCCTTTCCTATCCTGCTTGGGGGTTGGTATAATTGGTTGGCTCATCCCTTGTTCATGTTTTCCTAGCCCTTTACCGGGTAGGAACCCAGACTTTAACATCATTTTGGTCACTGTTTCATTGGGACTGAACATAATGACTCCCATCTGTGTCATGAGGTCTCTTCCCCATAAATTAACAGGGAGTCCCTCCACCACGAAGGGCTTAATTGTCCCAGTATTTCCTTCAGAATCAATGCAATTTAAAATTTTGGAGCTTTGAAGTGTATTTTGTGTTTGCCCAATGCCCTTCAAATGTGTGGCAGTAGGTTCTAGAGGCCAGGAGTCTGGCCAATATTTTCAGGCAATGACAGTAGAGTCAGCCCCCGTATCCAGGAGACCAAGGAACTGCTTTCCATCCAATGAGAGCTTTAAAGTGGGCCGGGATTCTGTCCACTGATGCACTCAAAATATATCTGTTGACCCTGGGGCAGAGCTACCGCATTGGGAATGTTTGTACGGGAATTGTCCTATCATAGGCAGGAGGAGGGCTTGTGCAATACGCTGGCCTGCAGATATGGTAAGTGGGCCTTGAGAGGCTTGAACTAAGAACTTTAACTTGCCTGAATAATCAGTGTCTATTATTGTAGGAATAACCGAAAGTCCTTGTAAGGAGCTTGAAGCTTGGCCTATAATAAGAAAAAACATCCCTGGTAGAGGAGTCCTAAACTTCCCTGACTCTATGATGACAGTTCCTTCTTCCGGTATTATAATCCTGGTGGTGGGGGAGCAGAGGTCCAGTCCTGCACTTCCTGCTGTGGCTTGGGATAGGCCTGAATCAATGATGTCTGAGCAGCTGATGGGCCTTGGGTGGTGAGCGCCATCTGCTGTTGTGGTGAGTTGGCAGGGCCCCGCACTGGGTCCCGCAGCCCGTTTCCCGGGACCACAGATAGGGGCTGACCATTGATATCAGTTTTAGACCTGCAGTCTCTAGCCCAATGACGGCCTCTCTTGCATTTAGGGCATAATCCTGGGGGACGTACTCCCAAAGCATTAGTCTGTGGGGTGGTCAATGGGCCACCGGTGGGACATTCTCTGGCAAAATGCCCAGGTTGTCCACATTTAAAACAGTTTCTAGAACTGGATGTCTGTCTCATCTTTAGGGAGGATTGGGTTTGGGTTTGCAACATTGCTCTCATGGCCAAATTAATGGATTTGGAAATTTTATGTTCAAAAGAATCTACATCATTACAAACTTTAATCATGCCATTAAGATCTAGGGTTTTAGTCTTGCCCCTTAGCGCAGCTTTACAGGCTGTGTTAGCATTGTCTATGGCTAATTGTCTAACTATAATATCATCCATGTCTTCACTGCCCAATATTCTCTCTGCTGCCTCTAGCAGCCTAGCAACAAACTGTGCATATGGTTCATTGTTGCCTTGAACGATCTTTGAAAGAGAGGTGGTCATTGCTCCTGCAGCAGGTATGGCTCTCCAAGCAGCCAAGGCTGCCTGAGCAGTTTGGATTAACATTCCTGCAGGGAGTCTCTGTTGTTTTTCCTCAGAGGCATATTTACCTCTCCCGGTAATCTTATCAGAAGACCAAGAGGCCATTTGAGCATTCTTTCTATTTGTTGCAGCCTGAGCCTCTGCCTTGTCTATAAATTCAGCCTTCCATGTTAAATATTGGCTTCTGGTTAAGACTGATTGCACAATCTTGTTCCATTCATGAGGCAATAGGTGCCCTCCTCCTCCTAGTCCCTCTAATACTGATAAAGTAAAAGGGGCATTAATCCCATAATTTTTGACTGCAGAGTGTAATTCCTTAACATGTTTAAATTTCAGTTTTTTATATACAGTCTGAGAATTGCCCTGGCCTTCCCATGTCTCCTCTCCCTCCTCCTCAGAATCAGAGGAGCCCTGGTCCTGTCCTTCATCCTGCTCCTCAGTAGTGTCCACTTCTCTTTCCTTATCCTGGGACTGGGAGCCGCCCTCTCTTGCCTGGCCCGAGGGGCCTTTTAAGGCTTGAGATGTTTTTACAGGCAATTTTTCTAAAGTGATAGGGCGTGAAGTTACAAAAGCATCATCAGCAAGATCTGTTTGTAAGTCCTGAATTTGTGAAGTGAGGTCTCGTAATTCCCTTTTCAAATGGAGAACACTTCTCAACTCTGTCACTTGTTTTAAGAGGGAATCTTTGGTTTTGAGGAGACTGTGGACCTCAGAAGGGGCAGATAGACCTCCTGATATTTCTTGTTGGGGGGCAGACTGGAGAGAAGGATTCACATAAGGTGGGGGAAAGGACCACTGGAGGACTCTAGTTCCCTGGGTTTTATTGGGCATAAAGATCTGACAGGAGCCATATCTTTCTTTTTCATAACGTACTGCTTCCTCCTCCAAGTCTGCCTCAAAGGAGGGGTCAAGCCAATTATCGCCAGGGGAATCTTTATGAATAACAGGGTATATATTCTTATAAATCTTGGCTGATGTAGGTGGCTCAGCATTTTTGTCTCTTTTATGGTTAGGCATTACTTTATCCATGGGGGGAGGTCTAGGCTCCCCTTTATCAGGAAGTAGAGGAAGTGCCAAGGGGCCATCTGTAGGAACTGGTTCATCTATTATGGAAGGGGTGTGTGTGTCAGGCAAAGCAGCAGTGTAATTCTTACTTTTGCTTTTGCATGATGGACATCGCGACCTAGTTAGATAGTCCTCTGTTAAGGCTAATAATCGGGCACTATCTCCTTCTTTCTCTGCATCTTTTAAAATGTCTCTGATAATCCCATAGAAACTGAAAAAGGCCTCAGGAACTTCCTCCCCTTTGGCCAACAACTCATTAATATTCTTTCCTACCTTATTCCAAGTGAAGGGATGAATGTCTGGGCTACTTAGTATCAGCCAAGGACATGTCTCCCCAACATAACAGAAAAATTTTACAAGGTCTTTCTTTTTAACTCTTATTCCTCTCTCCCTAAGTGCTCTTTTCATCTCTTGTATAAATAAAACTTCCTTTGAGAGCCTCTTGCCCATGGTAGATGGGACGGCAGAACTCACCTCAAGACTTCCTGGGGTGCACGAGTGATGCGGTCCGGGCACCTCTACCTTTTGATGATCGGGGTCCCCTCTTCAGCACCGTCTGGTAGATAGCCGTGCCCCGGGTCCCACGTTGGGCACCACTTGACCCGTCCAGTGGGATCAGTTATTCCTTAGGCTCGGGGAGGCTTCTCCTGAAATACCAATGGGGGTGAGAGAGAAAGGAGACCAAGCACATAAGAAAGACAGAGTCAGTCTGAGTCGTGTCAAGGTCTCATTTATTGAAAATAAAACAGGGCCAAAATAAAGAAGGAAGAAAAAAAAAAAAAAAAAAAAAAAAAAAAA
>PVIH01015176.1:0-50682 GCA_004025045.1 Sigmodon hispidus
GGAATGTTCACCTGGGAGATCTATTTCCCTCTCCCTAGCGCATTCCACTTAGATGGCAGAAAGCCCTGGGAGAGCACACAGGGACCAACCCTGACATTTGAGTCTCTACAGGAGGGGCGGAGGTAGAGAGAGGGAGAGAGAGAGAGAGAGAGAGAGAGAGAGAGAGAGAGAGAGAGAGAGAGAGAGAGAGAGAGAGAGAGAACCAGGCAGGGGTGGCCAACATACATTTATACACCTGCTGACCATCCAGAGGGATCCAGTGACATAGGCCCAGACACTAGGCCAGTGGCCATGTCCAACCTCTCCTATGTGTGCAAACAAAAGGTGCCTTAACCAGACTCCCTTCTGGAAGTGACAACCAGGTGACTTTCTAATTTGCTTCCTTTTGGGTTGGAGGTGTCAGCTCCCTCTAAAATGTTAGGCAACAATCGATCAAAGAGAAGCCAAGGGACCTGGAACATGTCAGATTATGCACCCCCTAGGAGATCCTTGTCCACCACACCCATTCTTGATTCAAGGGGCTCTGAGATCCCTAGTTCTCCAGGTCTGATCTCTGGAATCTGGGTGGCACCTCCAGAAATGTTGTGGGGTATCCACCAGAGAAGACTGCTTGGACACAGGTTTAAGGCAATAGGAAGTCTTCATTAGCTGGCCAGAGACTACACTGGGTATTCAGGAACCCAGTGTAGCCTTGAGCCTTTCTAAGGGTGAACTTTTAAGCACAAAAACCATGTCCTGGGTTGACATACTTCAGTTGACAAGAACAGTTAGCCAGAAGCAGAACCACAGAAGCCAAAAAACAAGGTTAGTATATTTAGAGACTTTCCCAGAACTACGGACTTTGACGGATTAGGCCTTTGTTTAGTTTTGGCATGTGGTGCTATCTATGTGCTGAGTTTTATGGCCTGAATGCACTTCCAAAATGGAGTCAGCTGTGCTAAGGTCTGAGGGCCTGATAAGGTCTGTTAAGCAAGGGCCAAGAATCTGACAAAAGAAATGAAGGAGGCTGAAAAGATAGTTGAGCAGATAAGAGCACCTGCTGCTCTTGCAGAGGACCTGGGTTCGATTCCCAGCACCTACATGACAGTTTGCTACCATCCCTAACTCCAGTTCCAGGAGATTCAATACCCTCTTCTGACTTCTCAGGGCATCAGGCACACATGCAGCACACATATATACATGCAATTAAATACACATACAATAAAAGGAATAAATCTTGTTTTTGTTTTTGTTTTTGTTTTTTTTGTTTTTGACACAGGGTTTCTCTGTGTAATTCTGGCTGTTCTGAAACTCACCCTGTAGACCAGGCTGCCTTTGAACCTACCCTACCCTGCTTCTGCCTCCCAAGTGCTGATATTAAAGGTGTTTGCCACCACTGCCAAAATAATTTTACTTTTTAATGAAGGACAAAAAAATGTCAAATGAAATAAGGCAGGCACAGAAAAACAAATATAATAGTTCTCACCCATATGTGGATACTAAATGAATTTATCTAATCAGAAAATAATAATAAGATGGGTATCAGAAGTTGGGAACAGTGGGATGTTGGGGATACAGACAGGCTGGTTCAGCTGGGTTGGGCTGCATGTCTGTAACCCCAGCACTCAAGAGGGCAGCCGGTTCCTTGGCAGTCTGAGTTGCATAGTGAGACCTTAACACATACCCCCCAAAAGACAGATTGCTTAATGATAATGGAACTAAGTTCTAGCATCACAGTAGCATAACTGCACTTAATGATGTATATTTCAAAATGCTAGGATTTTGAATGTTTGCATCACAATTAAATGATAAATATTACTCATTTCCTTAGTTTTATCATTACATATTGCTACATAAAGTATCAGTTTCCAGGGGCCAGGTGTGATGATGGTTGCCTTTAATCCCAGCACTCAGGAGGCAGAGAGGCAAGTGGATCTCTGGGAATTTGAGGCTATTCTAGTGGAGGAGGAAAGGAAAAGAAAAAGAAAAAATAAATATCAGTTTCCTCTGTATGTCAATATCTTAAATCACCTACATTTTAATACCCTTCTTTATTGTTTGTCTGCAGTATTGGGAATTGAAACTAGGACCTTGTACCTGATCGGCAAACACTCTAGCATTGTGCTCAGCCAGCCTTGTAATACTCGTCTATCACCAGCAGAGGGCAGGACTGCTTAGGCTGTTTGTTGGAAAGGGCTGGCGGCCGGGGATTTCCTGCAGATCAGGTCTTCAAGCTACAAGTTGGCTCTGAGGTGGGTTAATGGTGTCAATTCAAAGGCAGCAGTGGAAGGCAGTGACAGTGGTCATTATTCTGATGCTGCATCTCAATTGCCCCTTTGACACTTGAGAACACTAGACTTCTAAGTCTACTTCCCCTGCAACAATTAATTCTCTGTTCCCTCTGGACAGAAACTGAGCCAGGGGTGAGGCCCCTCAGACAGAGGGACAGCAGCAGGTAGATATGTGCATTTTGTTGTTTACAGGGAGCAAAGCCAGCAAAAAATTTTCTGACATATTAGCCTCTAGACCAAGCCCACAATGAGTCTCACTTGCTTTTGTTCTAGATGATGTTAAGACTCCATGCTGATTTGTGACATAATCTGGAAGAGTAAGAAGAAAGTTTGGTTATTTATTCAGTTGATCAAATAAAAAGTGATTATCTGGGACCATCCCCTTTGCCTAAAGATAAATAGCATTTCCTGTTATAATCTCCACTTCATTCTCTCACTCCATAGAAATAGAGCTACTGAGAGTCGGGGTGGACCTCAGTTGGTAAAGTGTCCCCCCATACTTGAAATCTCGTCCCTGCCCACCCCTGACAGCAAAGTGCTGTTCATTAGATGTCATCTGGTTTGTCCTAGGGACTGTCTCAGGTAAAGAAGCAGCCATCTGCTTCTACCACTGTCACCACCCCAGGACCTGGAGTACGCTTCTTCACCCGGGATGCTGTCTCCCACTATTCAAAGATTTCTTGTGAGGCTTAACAGATGGCGGGGTGACAATCAATCGGGAGAGTTGCTTCCCTTTTGACCTGCTGCAGCTCATTTCCCCTTTCTGAGCCTTTATTTCTGCATCTGTGAAAAGAGGAAGGTGGCCTAAGGCGCGGGCTGTCAAGTTGGGGCCAGTGAACTTCCTGAAATTCTGTAGAGTTGGAGGCGGTGATTCAGGAGTCTCCCAGTGACAGTGTCCAGAACTTTCATGGATGTCTCAAAGAGGTCCCTCTACAGTCAAAGCATGTCTCCAAAATTGAGCGGTAGAAGCCCTAGCTGCTAATGTGGTATGTGGAGACTGGGCAGGGACCTGATCCGATACGACTGGCCTAAGAAGAAATGCCAGGCTGCACTGGGTGATACCCACCTGTAGCCCCAACACTTGGAAGGTGGTGCCAAGAGCATCGAGAGGTCAAAAACAGATGCTGTTATAGGATGGAGAGGGGGAAAGGGCAGGAGAGAGGAGACAACCATTCAGAAGCCAGGAAGTAGACCCTTGCCAGGAACTACATTTGCTTGATAATTATGAGAAAATTAATTTCTGTTGTTTAAGTCACCCAGCCCGTGGTATTTTTGCTTTGACATCCTAAGAAACTAACACAGGCCCTGAAATTCAAAACAATTTAGAGCTGCTGGACCTGCAGAGTGCCATTAATCACAGGCATTCATGTTCTATTGTAGAATGTTCCCAGACATTTTTCAGGCTCCTTGAGCTTTTAGCTTTTCTTTTACATGGCTATGATTACAGTCTATTTATACTGATCTATTTTCTTTATTATGCTAAAAATTGTGCGGCATAGTTATTATTGTGACCGTCTTTTCTGGTACTGTCATTTATTGCCTTGTGACCAGGATCCATTCTGAGGCATTTGTCATTAGGCAATTTGGGCATTGTGCAATGATCAGAGTGAAGACTTTCATAAACCAGGGGAACAACGGCATCAATAGGCAATGGTATCTAATGGGAACGGCATCATCCAGGAGGTCCATTGTTGACCAAAGACTATTATGTAGCACGTGTCAGTACTTGCATAACTGTCTGAAGCTACCATGTGCTAGCTGTGTGGCAGTGAGCAAGTTACATTTGTGCCTTGTATATGAAACAAGGATAATTAATATGAAAATAAAAACTGTGATTAGCCAAGGCCATCTGAGCTAATTAGCAATACAGGGGATGTCATAATGCCCGACTTAAATCTACCACAGACCACCTGATGATGTAGTTCAGCGGAGAGAGCGTGCCTAGAATGCAGGAAGATCAGGGTTGATCCCCAGCACTGCATGAAGCAGGCATAGTGGCTCATACTTGTTATCCAGCACTTGGGAAGTAGGCAGGAGGATCAGAAGTTCAAGGTCATTCTCATCTACATCGAATATCAGAGGCCAGCTGGGGATCCAGGAGGCAGATAGATTCTCTCTCTCTCTCTCTCTCTCTCTCTCTCTCTCTCTCTCTCTCTCATTAGACAGCTCAGTGTGGTGACATGCCTCGATAATCCCAGCACTTGGGAATGGAAGCAGAAGAAGGCCAGCCTCAGCTACCTCATGACTTTGAGGCCAGCCTGAGCTATGTAATATACTGAAACAGTTCTACACAGCGAAAGAAACAATCAACAAAATAAAGAAACAACGTACAAAATGGAGAGGAAATATTTCCCAGATACTTACCTAGAAGGCAGCTTATATTTAGAATAATAAAAAATGTAAAAAGTCAATCTTAATAACACAAACTTGTGATCCCAGCTACAGGGGGGTGGACAGGGACACAGGAATTGAAAGCTCTAAGACTGCCAAGAATCTTGACTTAAGATTTAAGACCAAGGCCTCCAATCAAAAGTAAAAAGAAGGCTGAGGATAAGGCACAGTGGCAGCTCACTTGCCTGACAGATGTAGGGGCCTAGGTTCAATCTCCAGTATTAAAACAAAAAAGTAATAATAGAGAACTAAAAACAAAACAAAACAACAACAAAAAGCAATGAAAGAAAGGAAACAGCAAACAATACAAACAAAATGGGCAGAGGAAATCAACAGGAGAGTCTTCGAATGAAGACAAACGCCTGATTGGTATAGACATGAAAAGTGCCATTGGAGAAATTACAATCTGAGCTACATGCATCATGGACAGGGGATGCAGACAGTTGGTAGAGCTCTTACATGTTCGAGTCCCTGGATTCAACATCTAAAACCAAAACAAACGTATATCCACCTAGGCATAGTGGTCCATGCCTGTAATCTCCACACAGGAGGATTTCTAGGGCCTTGGGCTTGTCTGCTCTTGTATGCAGAAGGCGGGGAGGAAAGGATGTAAAATATAAGGGAAAATGCCAGAGATGGAGGAAAGGATAGAAAAAGGACAATGATGGGGAAGGAAAAGGAGGAGTGAATGCGGTCAGGTTGTCAGGCCTGCTGGCAGGGGCCTCTACTTGCTGAGCCATTTTGCTGGCCTAAAATAATTTAAAAGAAAAACTAAAGAAGTGAGCAGGCCAGGTTTCACGGTGCCGCATGTCTTAATCCCGACACTCATGTGGTGGAGGCAAGAGGACCATTTGAAGTGCAGGGCTGTTTGAAGTGCAGGGCCATTCTCAGCGACAGAAAATAGACCCTTTTTCCCGGCCACAAAAAGAAAAAAGAGAGCAGGCAATAAGTAGGTCGAGAAGCCATGGAGACTATTCTTTGAAGGTAAAGGAGACGTGAGTCAGCCGTAGAATGCTGTCTGAAGTGGAGAGCTGAGAAGGCAGTTTTAGAATGAAGGAGCTCTGAGTGTATTCAGTGCAGGAGGAAAGAAGATGGCAGAAGAAAAGGACCCGGGACAAAAGATGCCTGATGATCTCTGAAGCAAGCCTGGAGCAAGCAGTGGAGGTGGAGAGCTGGGGTGACGCTCACTGGTGATGATTTCTCAGCCAAGGCAGAAGGAGGCTGGAAAGACACAGGGAGCTTTTCTGAGGATAAAGGTGACCCTATAGGTGGCAATACCTTTTTTTTTTTTTTCCTACAAATTTGCGAGGCAAGACAGTAAGCAAAGGGCTGTCCAGGCCTGGAGAGCTTTCAGAGAAAGGTGTGGAGGAATGTGCACCTTGATGAAGCTGACCCTGGGTTCTGACTTGGCAGAGAGGGGTTGGAGACAAGATGATCTGGGGTAACATGGATTGCTTGTGAGGTTAAAAGCCAAACAAAAGAGAAGCAAATGAATTGGCCAGAGTGTTAAGCTCAGAAAAGAGGATTTCCACATTTAAGATCTTGAAAATGAAACCATGGTTAAGCAGAGCTGGCACCGCCCTGGAGTCCGTCAAAGCTGTAGGAAGCTGAATGGCAGGCAAAGGGGAAGTTACTGAGATCGAAAGGGACAGTTAGAAGGGTTCACACAGTCCTCATGTGGACCTTGGGAACAGGGGGGAGAGCTTAAGAGACCAAATGTCATGAAGTTAGGAGATGCTGGAATTGAGATTTCAGCCCAGATCTGTGCCTCTACTATCCAGTTGACAGTGTCACAGAAGGAGCACGGTGCTGTCACCAGTCATTGGGGTTGAGAGCTGGGTATGCTCAGGTTCTTGGCCTCTCACTCAAAGAACTGAGTAAGGGCTCACACATATGCAAAAGAACCAGATAGTTTGCTAGAGAAATACACGGTCAAGGTCGACTGTGGGCCACATGCCTGAGTGTTCAGTGGCCCTACTCATTGTTTGGTGTGTGCTTTTATGAAATCCAAGAGAAAGAGCCGGTTATTAAGTGGCATGTTTTGGGTGATTCTCCATTTTGACTGATAGATTACATCATATATTCACTTTTCCTGCTGTGCACATCCTTTCTCATAATGTGTCTGATTTTAATCATATGCATGTCCACATGATAAATAGGATATTCTCTCTAAAAGTTCACTTGAAGAACATAGTTTATTTGTCATACTTCTCATGTACTCTAAACCAGTTCAGGCCAGATCAGCCCTTTTATTCCTGTCCCTGACTACATTAGGAATAATACCTGAGCAGACAGAAATCATCTAAATCTGATTGCTACTAGAAGTGGAGAAATCTATGCTATTGTTCACAAACCAGAGTGCTGCATGCAGGCAGATGTAGGTGGGCGTTGTTGCTTAGACACCAGCAAGAGGAGGGGGCACTGCTGCTGTTGCTAGGTGCAGTGTCTGGAGAGCGGTATGGGCAAGTGAAGATGCTATGCTGCCGAAGCATTCGGAGAAGAGGCAGGTAGCACACTTAACCCAGTCCAAACAGGGTCCTTGCCTCTGAGCTTTGGCATCCCTGAGCAGATGGAGATGGTGTGAAAGGATAGCATGCAGGGAGGACAGTGTCCTTCGGGGGGGGGGGGGGACACACGACTAAACAGGAAGTTTGCTGAACTTTGACTGGTAAGGGAATAAGGAAGATTTAATCTGTATGAGTTAACTGCCTAGATTAGAGACTTAATTTTTTTTTTAAATGCAAAGTCTTGCTATATAACCCAGGCTGGCCTCAAATGTGTGGGCCTCTTGCTTCTGTTTCTAGATTGCTGGTGGATACCACTATGTCTCGAAGGACTTAAGACTTTCATCTCATTTTAACTCGTTGGCGTGGAGCAAGGTGACTGCAAGAGCACTTTCAGCCCGTGTGTTACAGCTTCACAGGAACTCAGGGGAATCACCGGCCAAGCTTCAAGTGAGCCATTACGTGGGAGTGGAAGTACCCTACAGAAACTTACAGAGTGATATGTCCATTTCTAGTCTATCCTGCCACGTGCTGTCTTCTAGACGCCCAAAGACAAGAAACTACTAATGCATTGGAGGTTCAAGGCCGATGTCGGAAAGGAAGATTCCTAGCAGTTAGGACTTAAGCAGAGGGAAACAACAGTCTCAGAGGCATTGGGAAGAGCCTACTGATCCATCTGGTAGACAAGGACACCTTTAGCAAGAGGGGACCTGTCACCAGGGAGCATGGGAAAATATTGGAGAATTTTAACCTGAAACCTGAGGTGATTGGACCTTCATTCTAAACAATCTTTCCTTAGCAAGGCAGGATGTGGCAGAGGAAAATCAGGTAGGAGCAGCTGCCCAGTGGGGCTTGAGTCATGGAGGACAAGCTAAAAAAGAGGGAGGCTGTCTAAGAATAGTCTTGTGCCCTCGGCGCTGTGGATAGGCTGAGTCATAGCAGGTGCACCTGTTTTCTAGAGATTGCCTAGCTGCTCTGTAAACCTTGCACTGGTGTATATAGGAGTTGTTATTGTACTTTTGTTATTGGAAACAAGGTCATGCTGTGTAGTCTGGGCAAACCCTGAACTCGTGATTTACCACCTTTAACCTCCTGAGTAACTGGAATTGCAAGCATGCACCACAACACCTGACTAAAGCTGTTTTGGTTTGGATTGGTTTACAGTGCTAGGGAAGGGGACCTGAGCCTGTGAGGTGCTGCCCCAGGCTCTGCCACTGAACTATATCCACATCCCCAGCCCCTTTTTCTTTCTTTTCTTTTTGGCAGGATCTCCCTATACAGTAGAGCTGGCCTAGGATTCACACAACTCTGCCTACGTCTGTTTCTGAGTACTGGGGTTAAAGGGATACACCACCACACCCAGTCCCAGCTCTCCTTTTAGTTTTTATTTTGAAAATAAGTGTCTTCCTAAATTGCCCAAGCAGGCCTTGAGTGTGCACTGCCTCAGCACTCTGAATGGCTGGGATGATAGCCTGCTCCACCAGGCCCAGGTAAAGCTGTTCTTTCTTTTCTTGTTTAAAGCAATTTTAAATTTAAGTGTATTTTGATTATAGTCTTGCCCTCCCCTGAGCCCTTGGAGATCCTCTCCTGGTTCCTACTCAGCCAACTGCAAGTTCCTTTTCAAAAAACAAAAACTTTCTTAAACACACACACATTAGTGTGTGGGTGTGAGTATGTATGTACATGGCTAGTGTGTGGGTGTGGGTATGCAAGTACATGGCTAGTGTGTGGGTGTGGGTATTCATGTACATGGTTAGTGTGTGGGTGTGGGTATGCATGTACATGGCTAGTGTGTGGGTGTGGGTATGCATGTACATGGCAAGTGTGTGTGGGTCACAGATTTCCTTCCCAGAAGACCAGCTCCCACTCCAGGGGATCTGACACCCTCATTGGTCCTTTTTGGGCATCTGCACTCACACATGCACACAGCCCCACCAAAAGAGCAATGATTTGTCACCTCTCCTGGGCTTCTCATAATGCTATGAGCTATAGATTGCTTCTGAATGGAGAATGTCTTCTCTGACACAGATTAAGAACACATACCATTCCTTTGAAGCTCTGATTTCCCATGCCACCCGAGAAGCTCCACCTCACCTTCTCTCCTGTGTCCAGGCCCTTCAGTGTACACATACTCTTCATAGTGCATATCAGGTCATACATAAGCCTAGCTCTGAAGAAACATTGCCTCCCTTGACTCGGTGTCTTAGTTGGGTGTGGGGGGGGTTGGTTATCGCTGTGATGAAACACCACAACCAAAGTAACTTGGGGAAGACGGAGTATATTTGTCTTATTCTTTCACATCACAGTTCATCATCAAAGGAAGTCAGAACATGAAATCAAGCAGGGCAGGACCCTGGAGGGTGCTGCTTACTGGCTTGTTCCTCATGGCTTGCTCAGACTGCTTTCTTATAGAACCCAGAACCACCAGCCCCATTCACCATGGGCTGGGCGATCCTCCATCAGTCAATAAGAAAATACCCTACAGGCTTGCCTACAGCCTGATCTTATGGAAACATTTCTCAAATGAGGCTCCTTTCTCTATTTTAGTTGGTGTCAAGTTGACACCAGGCTTTTCAATCGCTTTAATTTCTGTCCTATCTCAGAGGAGTGTGGGGAAATTCAGCCTGAGTCATCCTGCCTTCAAGTGTCAAGTGTGGGTCTCTAAACCTTCCACAGGGTCCAGCATGTGGGAGGGTGGACACACAGGGTGGAAGCAGATCTGGTGATTAACAGTCAATGTTGGGTGCAATTCTTTCCTTACTGTTTCAGCCAGAAGCTGAGGGAATCTGCCAGTTGGTTGGGAGACTAGCTGCTTCCAGTCCATCTCCTTAAACAAACCAAGAACTTTTTTGGGAGTACTAGTAGGAAACATGTCCCAGAGACCTACATCATCTCCTCTCTTCTCCTAGCCAGGATGTATTCATCCCTTGAGGCAAGCAAGCTTTATTTTAGTACAGATTGGGGAGAAAAGGGAAAATAGAAAAAGTAGGCCTCAGTCTTTGGCAGTTAAAAGGCTGAGCTATTGGCTGCTGAGTGGGATGGCTAGAACTGGTACAGTATCAGAGAACAGCAACATTGGCCATTACATTCTTTTGCTATTGCTGTTCTGAGACAGGACTAGTAGATAACCCAGGACGGCCTTAAAAGTCTATAGCTCAAGATGCTCTTGAACTCTGTCTTGATCCTCCTCCCTCTGCTATGATTACAGGCATGTTCCGCCCTAGCTGGCTGCAGTCTAGCTTGAAAAACTATTTGTATGGGAGGCTGGAGAAATGCTCAATAGTTAGGAGCACTTGTTGCTTTTGCACAGGACCAGGATTCAGCTTCCAGCACCTAATGGTGGCTCAGAGAGAAGTGTAAATCTAGTTCTAGGGGATCTGATGCCCTCTCCTGAGCTCCATGGGCACTAGGCATGAAGACACAGACACACATGCAGGCAAAACACTCATACATTCAAAATGAAATTGATTAATTCAAAAAAATCACTCATACACATAAAAACTGAAGAGATTCTATTATTTCTTTAAAAAGTGTGTGCATATATGTGTGTTTGTGTCAATTGCAGCTCCTCAGGAGCTGCGAGCATTGTTTAGAGACATGTTCTCTCTATCAGACCGGAGCACCAAGCAGCTAGGACAGCTAAGGCTGGAAATACAAGCATTCCTCACCATGCCTGCCACTTTCATGAGGATTCCAGAAACTGCACCATGGTGAGTGCTTTACTGATGAAGCTAGCTCCCCAGATCCATTTCTCTTTTTGAAACACAGAACCCTTTCCATGAGCCCACCTCCTCCAGTTTGATTTTCCAGAACTCAGTCAGTACACATACAGGGTCCGTCTTATGCACAAGGAAGCCTGGAGGTTTTGTTGTTCACTTGTTGGGTGGTTGGTTAGTTTGGTTTGGGTTTTTATTTGGGGGAGTTTGTTTGTTTTGACTGTTTTGTTTTAGTGCCTATATCTGGAATTGAACCTCATGCCTCCTGAACAAGTAGTCAAAAGCTCCACTCCTCAGGTGAAAGCCACTTATAAGAAGAGGAGAGCAATCCCAGGCTGAGGTAGACAGCCAACAGAGTTTGCCAGAGTTACTGCCTGCTCAACTACCAGCCTGAGCACTTTCTTTAAAAGTTTCATGTAGCTCAGGTTAGCAATAAACGCATAGCTGAGGTTAACCTTGAACTTATGAGGACCCTGCTTCCACCTCCTGAGTACTGGGATTAAGCACCATGCTCTGTACATCAGGCTAAATGTATGTATTTCCTATATTTTATCATTTCTTTATGGCAAAAATTTGCCAAATTCCTTCTTCTGGGTTTGAAATGTATATTATTATCTGCAGCTACCCCACCATGAATCAGCACGTGAAAGCTTCCTACATCAATCTGAGTGAGGTTAGGTACCCACTGCTCAATCTGTCTGCAAAGAAGCATTTTCTTGGGGTATTATGCTCATTCCAGGCTCTAGATAGCATACTCACAAGTTCTCTTGGGGGGAGGGAGGACTCCTGCCTCCCACTGCTTCCCATGTGCCTCCACTTATGAGCTACATCACCTTGCTTCTGGCACAGCCTACATACAGCTAGAGTTATGTCTTGTTACTGAAGACATCAATCCTGAAGGAATTTTGTCACCTTCAATTTTTATGCTTTTTGGACAGACTGGCATTTCAGAACTGAAGAACAAGAGAACCTTTCTCATTCACTTAAATGTAAAGGAGTTTTCTTTTTCCCTTTTCTTTTATATTTTAATTAACTAATAATAGATTCGATAATTAACTAATTAATGAATTAATTGATTTTTAGACAGGGTCTTTCTACATAGCTCTGGTTGTCCTGGAACTATGTAGACCAGACTGGCCTTAAACTCACAGACATCCACCTGAGTCTGCCTCAAGTGCTGAGATTAAAAGGTATGCGCCACCACCATATGGATGTGAAGAACTTTTCAAAACTTAATAAAGTTCGGACCCCACTCCAACTATAGGAACACCTAACTCACTCTTGAGGGAGGGGGGACAAAACTGGATTTGGCCAGGAGTGGAGACTGATCCAAGCATTATTGGGTCAGTGGGACCATAGGACTGTCTGCTCCCTGCCCAGGGAGGGGATGGGGAGTTTCAGAGAAGTAAAAGGACCTGATATGGTGGGAGACGGAAGGGACCTTGAATAAGGATATACAGGGATGAAAAAAAAAATTCAGAGGGAAAGCTGAACACAAAGTAAATATATGCATTATCACCCTTGATAAGTCATGCTTATGATTTTTATCTTCTTTATAGTTATTGTTAACTTTTCAGCATTTTAAATTCATTTTACTGTTTTTTTGATAAATACAAAATAAATTTTAAAAAAAAGAAAAAAAACTTAATAAAGTCCTTGTTTTCTGTCAGGGAGCATCTGGGAAGGATGCAGGACAGCTTGTAGGAAACAAACACAGAAAATTCAAAGCAGGAATTGCCTCTCTTTGAAGAGAGGGAATAGGGTGGTGGAGACTGACAGAGACCTGTGGTGGAATGTTCTCTGTACGATATAAATAAATAACTGTTTGGACCCATGCAGGGCACCGTAAAAGTGGGTGGAAAATCAGAGGCAGCCAGGTAAAAAAATAAATAAATAAAGTTTACTAGTCACCATCTGTCCCCCCAAAAAAAAACATATAAAAATTCAAGTGAGCCACGGGCTGCAAGCCACGTGGTGAGTAGATTCATAAAAATAAGTTAATTTAAAAAAAAAAACTAGCTAATAATGTGCTTAAGATATGGGCCAAACAATATAAAATATATAAGCATATAATTCATTTCTTTTAAGAGACAAAAGCCACGGGCGCACAAACCAAGTTCCAAACCGGCGCCACACGTGCGCCAAGTCATAAATCTCCAGACCCAAACAAGCCAAAAAAAACATACAACAGATGGCGCCCCACATTGGGCGCCAATTATCATGGTAAAAACTCGCCATTAAGAGGTATGTATTAAATAAGGTTTATTTTGTTAGAATTTTTTATAAGAGGAAGTTTTAGCAACGCGCCAAGCCGCCACCATACGGACTCGTCGCGTCGCCGCGCCCAGGGACCAGAAGACTCGTGTTTTGTTTTTGTCTTGTCTCTGTTTTGTTTTTGTCTTGTCTCTGTAGACTATGTCTCTCTTATACCTGTACAATCTATGATTTTCTGCTACAGAGACCGTGGTGGAGATGCTCCTTGAAAGCCTGCCCTGTGGTTGGGATTTAGCTCTGAGGTAGAGCACTTACTTGCCTAGCAAGGGTTTAGCTCTGAGGTAGAGCACTTACTTGCCTAGCAAGCATAAGGCCCTGAAATGAGTTTGGTCATCATTTCTGAAGAGGGAAAGGAAAATAAGTCTTTCCTATCAGGCCCCCAAAACAGGACACAGACCAGGAGGAGATGCAGCCCCAACACCTTTCTTTTGTTTCTTGCTTTAGTCCAAAGTGAACACAAATTACATCTAAGCAGAGAAACGCAGGCCCTCTTCTATTCAGGGCCTGACTGCACTCCAGCTTTCCAGGCCTCGGGCCAGCCAGCTCACAGGGTATGGAGGGCTGTGAGGTAGAGGGATAGAGAGTAGGGCAGGTGTATCTTTGGAGGCCGCCTCACCCAATCAACAAATAGGATGGATGTTAAGTGCACCTGGGAATCTCAGTCCGGAATGTCTACTTGCTGTACCATCCTTTCCACCTCTCTTGCCTCTCCAGAGAAATAATCCCTGCTTATTGCTCACAGCACTGTTTCTCTATTTTCAGTACTGAGGATTTTGGAACAGGCATTTGTTCTGAGACAGGCTGACCTTAGAATCATGCCTGAGCCCTCTGAGTGCTGGAATAACAAATGTGAGCCACCACACATCGCGTGCGTGCGTGCGTAAGTGCGTGTGTGTGTGTGTGTGTGTGTGTGTGTGTGTGTGTGTGTGTGTGTGTGTTGTTTTTGAAGCAGGGTCTTTCTATGTAGTCCTGGCTGACCAGAAGCTTCTATATAGAAGAAGCTGACATCGAACTCACACATATCCACCTGCTGGGATTAAAGGTATGTGCCACCATGCCTGAATTTTTGTTGTATTTTTTATGTGTATATGTGAGGATGTCAGATTCCTGGGAGCTAGAGTTACAGGGAGTTGTAAGCCAGCTGGCCTGGGTGCTGAGAACTGAACCTAGGTCATCTGGAAGAGCAGCAAATGCTCTTAACAGCTTCCCAGCCCCTTGCTGTTGTTTGGAGACAGTTGCTCTGTATCCTAGGCTGGCCTTAAATTCAAAGCCCTTGCCTCAGCATCCTGAGTGCTGGGATTACAGAATGTGCTGCCACACCTAGCTAGTGCTGAGGGGTGAGCCCAGGGCCTCATTAGTTTGAGACAAGTGCTATACCACTGAGATATACCCCAAGCTCAAGAATTTTTTTTTAAGATTTTATTTCTACTTATGTGTGTCTATATGAATACATAACATGTGTGTTCAAATCCCCTGGACCTAGAACAATTATAAACTGACCAATGTGAGTCCTAGAAACCAATTCTAGTCCTATAAAAGAGCAGCAAATCCTCTTAACTACTAAGCCCAATCCCAAGGTTATTCTTAATAGACAAAAGATGGAGGCAGCTTAAATGTCTATTGATGAATAAATAGATAAAAGTAAAAATATTTCTGGGGATATAACAGCTCAGTGGTAAAGCCATTGCCCCTACATACCCTGAAAACATAAACACACACATACACACAAAGTAAATATTCACATGAAAGAACATTATTAAGCCTTTACATGAAAGGGAATTTTGATATGTAATGCAACATGAATGAGACTGAGGACATAATGTTAAGTGAAATAAACGAGATGAAAATGAACAATTTCCACATGTAATAAGTACTCAGAGGCCCAGAGCTGAAGTTCAGTGGTGGAACACTTAGCCTTCAATGTTGGAAGCACTGAGTGTGATCCTCAGCACTACAGGGGAAAAATACCCAGAACTGTCAAATTCGTGGACAGAAAGTTCAATGGTGAAAGACTGTGGCAGTGCTTTGTTTGTGTTTGAAAAAGGCCATACCCAAGGATTGGCCTCAACAATCACTGTAGAGGTGAAAATGTCCTCTTGCTGCCCTCTTCCAAGTGCTAGTCTTACAGGCAGCCAGCACCAGCCTGATTTACATGGCACTAGGGATCAAACCCAGGGCTTTGCACATGCCAGGCAAGCACTCTACCAACTGAACCACATCTTCAGCTCCTCTTTTCTTTTTTAAAACATGGTCTCATGTAGCCCAGGTTGGACTAGAACTCAGTATGTAACCAAGCCTAGCACTGAATTCCTGGTCCTCCTTCCTCCTGCTAAAATTATAAACATGTACCACTACAATACCTAGTTTTTTTTTTTTTTGAGACAGGCTGTCACTCAGTAGCCCAGGCTGACTTAAAACTGTTTGTGTAACACGAGTTGTTCTCAAATTCATGGGCAAATCCTCCTGATCTAACCTCCTTACTAGGTTCTGGAATTGCAAACCATGGAATGACCCACCATGTCTAATGTATTAGTATTAAGAGTTAGTATTTAATGGATGCAGAATTTCAGATTCACAAAGTGAGAGTGTTCTGATAGTGGATATTGATTGTGACTTACAAATGGTTAAGATGGCCAATTTTAAATTGTGTGTGTTCATCACAATTCTTAAAAATCCCTTGTTGTCTGGGCATTGTGGCTGGAGCCTCTCCTAGCCCTTAGGAGACAGTCAGAAGGATCAGAAGTTCCAAGCAGCTGTTTCCACAATTTCGAAATTAAGTGACTTGAAACTGAATCTGATTCTAGTAGTATTCTTTGTCCTACTTTATGACTATAGCCAAGAATAAGACATCACGTTTAATAGTGTATTCTTCCTGATGTTTAAAATTATTTCAAATAATCAAGACTTTCTGTTGGTGGTGGTTTTTGTTTTTAGTTTATTTGCTCAGACAGGGCCTCACTATGTAGCTCCAGCTATTCTGGAACTTATTCTGTAGACCAGGCTGGCCTTGAACTCATAAAGATCTTCCTGCCTCTGCCTCCTGAGTAGTAGGATTAAAGGTATGTACCACCATCTCCTGGCTAACAATCAATCGAGAAATTTAAAGTTTGAGAGACTCACAGATCCTCAGTACCTATTAGACCAAGAAGTGAGTGACACATCACCCAGTCTAGGCAGAGAGTCTGGTCTCCAGGACCCAGGACCTGAGCCGAAACCCTTGGAAACCCATCCCCACTCATCTCTCCCCTAAATCCAGATCAGCAAGGAAAACCCCTGCAGGCCAGAACCCTCCAGTAAAATCAAGTTCGCTGGACACCCCCCCAACTACAAATCCCACCCTACCCCATCACTTGGCAACCTCAGCGGCTACCTGAGACCCACAGATCATCAGCACCTATTGGACCAAGAGTTCCTCAGCACCTACTGGATCAAGAGCACATACCTGAGACCTACAGTTTGTCAGCACTTATTGGATCAAGAGGGGTACCTGAGACTCACAAATCTCCAGGACCTATTGGAGCTTCTATAGGATCAAGAGCTCCTTCTGGATCAAGAAATCATATTGAACCAATATTGGATCTCTGACACAGAATCAGCCAGCTCTTAAGACACCAAAAACAGCTCATTGTGACATAGAATATCCTAACTCCAAGTGGACCAAGACCCCAGATTAGACCAAGACAGGCTTCCTGTGACACAGACACAGCCAGAACAGATGGTACCAAAGTCAGCTCCCTGAGATATAGACAAATCCTGCATTGATCCGAGGAAGCAATAGGCAGACACCAGTGCAAGAATACTTATAACATAAATAACATTATGGCACCACCAGAATCTTATGGTTCTACAAGACCTGAGCATGGCAATGCAGAAAAAGCAGAAGAAAATGATCTTAAAAACAACTTTATGAAGATAGTAGAAACTTTAAAAGAGGAAATAAAAAATCTCCCTTAAAAATAGAGAAAAAAAC
The DNA here is from genome assembly GCA_004025045.1 of Sigmodon hispidus. Taxonomy (NCBI): domain Eukaryota; kingdom Metazoa; phylum Chordata; class Mammalia; order Rodentia; family Cricetidae; genus Sigmodon; species Sigmodon hispidus. Next base: position 17,126 of record PVIH01015176.1, read on the forward strand.
AAACAAAATATTGGAAGAGCTAACAAATCCCTGAAAGAAAATAAAGAAAATCAAGAAAAAATAAACAGGCAAATAAAACATTTCAAATTTTAAAAATTAAAATAGATGTAAAAAAAGAAGACACAAACTGAGGGAATGCTATGCTGGGAGTCACAGAAATAGGAACATTTGGCACCACAGGGCTGACCCATCAGAGCCAAGGAACCTGTGATGAAGGAAAAGCCAAAATCTCAAGGAGTATTGGTGTTAATTGCTTTTGAATGTGCTAAAACACTTCCTACAGAAAATTTCTGTGTGTAAAGGCAGCTTTCCCCATCTGTTATTTCCTTGGAATTTAAATCTCAAGAATCTTTAGCAGTGTGATCCTCCACTTGCTGGGTACAACCTTCCCCATACCTGGAGAACTTATGGATATTTCCCCCATCTCTTTGTGAAAACAGTCACTCAGACAAGATCTTCAAGGCTTTTATTTCCCCCACCCAGGGCAGACTCTGCTTTCCCTGCAGTTACCTACTGCTAGTAAACATCAGGGTGAAGTTAGCCCTGGACATAGTAACTCATTTGAAACTTTTCTCAGGTATCCAAGGGCAGCCACAGACAAGATATGTGTTCTAAAGTCACCACTCCTATTGATAAGAAAGCTATCCAGAGCTAGCTAACCCAAAAAGCTTTCTAAGGCTTTCTTGCACTTGGATTCATTAACACAAGATCCTAACTTGAAGGTTTAAAGGATGCAAATTCAGCCTTCAAAAATTGTCTCCTAGGGAAGGTGCTTTAGCAAAATAAAAGGCTGTAAGGTCCCCTTCATTGTTTACTTAGTCACCTAGCAATAGAGAACAGAGAACACCTGCCCCTATGGCCTTATCAGGGGACCTATCTGATGAGGTATGCAAAACCTATACCTCTGCTATTAAAGAGTTATGCCAATAACAATATACTCAAAAGAAATTGCCCTAAGTTTGATTCCTGTGTAGATCTTCCTCACCAGTAGTGAAGCATCAACCTGAAGTTCTGAGAGAAAACATATCTAGGGCAGAATCACAGGAAGGTTTTCATTAATGCTGGAAATACGAAATCTGAATAAATGAACTGGAACTACAGATGCAAGCATACCCAACAGAATAAAAGAGATGAAAAAGAAAATCTCTGATGTGTAAGATTTAATAGTGGAAATAGATATGTCAAAGAAAACACTAAAACAAAAAAAAAGTTATAACACAAAACATCTAAGAAATACAGGACACCAAAAAAAGACTAAACCTAAGAATAACTGGACTAGAAGAAAGAGAAGAATACCAGCTCAAAGACAAAGAAAATATATTCAATGAAATCATAGAAAACTTTCTCAATCTAAAGAAGGAAATGCCTATAAAGATACAAGAAGCTTACAGAACACCAAAAAGTCTGCTCACCACATAATAATCAAGCCACAAAACCTACAGAATAAAAAATAATACTAAGAGCTGCAAATAAAAAAGGCCAAGTAACTTATAAATGCAGACCCATCAGAATAACACCAGACTATTCAATGGAAACAATGATAGCCAGAAGGTCCTAGCCAGGTGTTATATAGACACTAAGAGAGCACGGTTGCCAGCCCAGACGACTATATCCAGCAAAACTATTAAAGAACCAGAGAAGCAACTCCATTTTTGAGCAAAAGTTCCTAAACTCCAGTTTAAGACAGGACTGAGGTCTGTAGAAGTACAAAGTACAAACAAGAGATGTAGTCTAGGGGCTGATAACAGTTAATTAAGCATAGAATGTCCCAGTAATGGTGTGAGAATGGTATTTTTCAGGAATAAACTCTGACTGACCTTGAGGGGCAAGAGGCAGGCCCGAGAGAGGAAAAAAGAAGCTTCAGGAAATGAATTGTACTGTACACGTGCAAAATACCTCTGCCCGAGCTCCTCAGCTGCCCTGAGAACCGCTTCAGCTTCCTCTCCCAGGAACCGGAATAGCTCCACAGCCACCCTGAGAACCGTTCCAACTTCCTTCTCCCAATCCCTCCCCTGTCCAATCAGCTGTGTAAAAAGATACCTCCCAGAAATGTCCGGGGTCCACTGGCTCTTTCAGCTGCCTTGGACCCGCGCAATAGCTAGCAATAAAATTTCTCTTGTGTCTGCTACAGAGAGTCTGGTTAGGGTCCATCTCTCCCACCTATTACATTTGGAGGTCCCACCGAGATTTTGACTCTCAGGACGGAGACAGCCTTCTGTGGTGAGTAAGACTGGTGGTGGCCGTGGACAGGGACTTAAGTCCCTTCCAGCCATGACAGGCAGACGTGTCGAGGAGTCGCAGACTGCGGCTCCGGAGGACGCTCCGGAGTGGGGGGACAGCCAAGGACTCTTGGGAGTCTGTCTGTTGGGTTCTGATCTTACATCGAGCCCATTCATTTCGGCGCCAGTCATTAGGAGGTCTGGACCGCTAGATTGGATTTTACTTTCATTTTGCCATTTGCGGCATTGCCGGCTGTTTGTGTCTCTGTTTGTCCCAATTGTTTTTGTCTTTATATGTTCCTGGTATACTGTGTCTGAAATGGGCCATAATGTCTCTACCCCCTTGTCTCTGACCCTCTCCAATTGGTCCGAGGTCATGTCACCGGCCTCTGACCTGGGAACCACCGTCTGTAAAATCCGGTGGCAGACATTTCGCTCTGCAGAATGGCCCGCGTTCGGGGTAGGCTGGCCCTATGCAGGGACTTTTCATCTAGATACTATCAGAGCTGTTAAACAGATTGTTTTCAATCCAGGACCACATGGACACCTGGACCAGGAACCCTACATCTTGGTATGGGAAGATCTGGTAGAGAACCCGCCTTTTTGGGTCCAGCCCTTTCTGACTCCAAGTTCGCCTTCTCCTGTCCCTCTCCTTCCTGCAAAACCCTCCCCTCAATCCCCAGGACCTACAGCTCCAGTTCTCCCTGCAGCTCCATCTTGATTCTGATTCCCTACCCCCTCCGTATGAGTCACCCCCGCAATGGCTGAGCCTCACCCACAGGTCTCTACTCAGATGATGATAGGACCAGCTAGAGGCACCCGTAGCCAGACCGGACCAGAGTCCATTGCTGTCACTCTCCCCCTGCGTCTGTTCGGGCCCCCTGTGGACAATGGCCAAGGAGGGGAAATGCCTGCTCTCCAATATTGGTCCTTTTCCTCCTCTGATCTGTACAATTGGAAAAATAATAACACCTCTTTCTCTGAAGACCCCTCTAAGCTTACTGGCCTGTTAGAATCTCTTATGTACTCTCATCAGCCCACCTGGAATGACTGTCAGAAGCTTTTAGGAACTCTCTTCACCACAGAAGAGAGAGACGGGATACTTTTAGAAGCACGCAAAGCGGTTCCCGGCCGTGACGGGAGACCGACTCAACTGCCTAACCTGATTGATGATGCTTTTCCCTTAAGATGCCCTAATTGGGATCCCAATGAACCTGAAGGTAGGGCACACCTACAACTTTATCGCCAGACACTCATGGCCGGACTCAGTGCGGCAGCATACCGACCCACCAATCTAGCAAAGGTAAGAGAGATTCAGCAGGAAAAGGAGGAAGCACCATCTGTGTTTCTAGAAAGACTGATGGAGGCATACAGACGATACACTCCATTTGATCCAGAGTCAGAAGAGCAGAGAGGGGCCATGGCAATGGCTTTTATAGGGCAGTCAGTCGCTGATATTCACAAGAAGCTCCAGAGAATGGATGGTCTGCAGGATATGGGACTCAGAGATTTGGTTAAGGAAGCTGAGAAAGTCTATTATAAAAGGGAGACAGAGAAAGAAAAAGAACAGAGATTACAGAAGGAAAAAGAAGAGAAGGAGAGACAGAGAGAAAAAGATCAGGAAGAGAAGGAGAGATTAAGAGACAAGACAAGGAATAGAGAATTAACAAAAATTCTAGCCACAGTAATAGAGAATAGAGATGCTAGAAGCAGGAATAGGAGAGATAGGGACCTGGACCCAAGAGCACGCCTGGGCCCCAATCAATGTGCATACTGCAAGGAAGAAGGATATTGGGCTCGAGACTGCCCAAAGAAGAAAAAGAAGCCCATAGATCTTCTAGCCCTTGAAGACTAGGGAGGTCAGGGTTCTGAAGCCCTCCCCGAACTCCGAGTAATCTTTAATGTGGAGGGGACTCCAGTTAATTTCGAGGTTGACACAGGAGCCACCTTTTCAGCCCTGCAGACCCCCGTAGGGCCACTGTCAAAGAAACGGACCCTGGTACATGGGGCTAATGGAATCAAACACCGGCCATGGACCACCAAGCAAACTGTAGATCTAGGAAAAGGAAGAGTCCAACACTCCTTCCAAGTAATTCCCAAATGCCAGGCACCATTACTAGGGTGAGACCTGCTCACTAAGCTGGGGGCCAGGATCATTTTCCACCCTAGGGGTCCCCAAGTTGAATTTACCAACCCTCTAGTGAGCCAACCTGCTCTGACAGTACTGACTTTATCAACAGAGGAGGAGTACCACCTGCATGAAACCCCCAGGGGTCCAGAAGAGTTGATTGAGGCTTGGAAGGAAGCCTTCCCTGGAGCCTGGGCCAACACAGCGGGATTGGGGATGGCGCTTCTCTAGCCTCCGGTGGTGGTCACCCCAAGGCCTGCAGCCTCCCCAATAAGGGTCATGAGCAGAGAGGGCCGTGAAGGAATCTGTCCCCATATTCTCAGGTTCCTGGAGCTCGGGGTCCTGCGGCACTGTCAGTCAGACTGGAACACTCCTCTGCTTCCAGTTAAAAAGCCAGGGGCAGGAGACTATCGCCCTGTCCAAGACTTAAGGGAAATAAACACTCAGGTACTAGTTATCCATCCAACCATGCGAAATCCATATAACTTGTTGAGTACCCTTGACCCTAGTCGGAGATGGTACACTGTCCTCAACTTAAAAGATGCCTTTTTCTGTTTAAGATTACATGAAACTAGCCAGCTTCTTTTTGCCTTTGAATGGATGGACCCTGAAGCCGAGTTCTCTGGGCAACTCACCTGGACACAGTTGCTACAGGGATTTAAGAACTCGCCCACCATCTTTGATGAAGCACTGCACCAGGACCTACAGCCCTTCCGGGCCACTAGCCCTGAGGTAACATCAGTTTAATATGTAGACGATCTTCTACTAGCCACATCCACCCCAGAGCAATGTAGACTAGGAACTGAGAAACTGCTTTTAGAATTAGCCCGGCTTGGATATAGAGCCTCGGCCAAGAAAGCACAACTCTGCCTGCCCAGTGTCACATTTCTGGGCTACACATGGAAGGAAGGAAAGCGGTGGCTGACTGAGACCCGTAAGGCAATGGTCTTCAAAATCCCCCCACCCACCACTTGGAGGGAGCTGAGGGAATTCCTGGGAACAGGAGGATTCTGCAGACTAGGGATCCCTGAGTTTGCAGCTCTTGCTGTCCCCTGTACCCCCTACTAAAAGACCAAACTGAGTTTAAATGGGAAGCAGAACAACAGGAGGCCTTCGACCGCATTAAAACAGCCCTACTTGAGGCTCCCCGCACTGGCCCTCCCTGATGTAAGCAAACCATTCCACCTCTACATGGATGCGAAACAAGGAGTGGCAAAAGGGGTATTAACCCAAACTCTGGGACCATGGAAAAGACCAGTAGCTTACTTATCTAAGAGACTGGACTCGGTGGCACAAGGATGGCCTAGATGCTTGCGCTCCATTGCAGCAGTGGCCCTCCTCATGAAAGATGCAGACAAATTAACTCTGGGACAGAGGATGATGGTTCTGGCTCCGCACGCATTAGAGAGCATCATCCACCAGCCGCCAGATCGCTGGCTCACAAATGCAAGAATCATCCACTACCAAAGCATCCTTTTAGACAAGGACAGGATTGTTTTTGACCCCCCAACTGCCCTTAACCCCGCCACTGGACACCGATGAAGAGATAATACACAGCTGTCAGGATGTCCTGGTGGAAGAAGGCAGGGTCTGGCGAGACCTGAGAGACCAGCCATTACCACACTCAGACCTCATCTGGTATACTGACGGGAGTAGCTTCCTGCTTGAAGGTAACCGGCAGGCAGGGGCAGCGGTAGTTGATAAAAATAAGTTCATATGTTCTGCTAGTCTGCCGGAAGGAACATCTGCCCAGAAAGCAGAACTCATTGCACTAACCAAGGCTCTTGAATTGCCTGAGGGAAAGAGGGACACTATCTATACAGACAGCATGTATATCTTTGCCACTGCCCAGGTTCATGGTGCCATATATAAGGAAAGAGGGTTGCTTACATCAGCGGGTAAAGAAATTAAGCACAAACAGGAAATTTTGGCCCTGTTAGTGGCTGTGATGCTCCCCAAAGAGCTAGCTATCGTTCATTGCCCCGGGCATCAAAAGGGCACTGACCCTATAGCAGTGGGAAACAGGAGAGCAGATGAAGAAGCTCGGGCAGCAGCTGTCCGGCGGGGGGATGTCAGGATCCAAACACTGACCCTTGAGAAGGAAGCTAACCAAGAGGAGATAGTTGAAACTGTGACCCCGGACAGGGAAACAGAAGCATATGAGTACCTCTATTGAGTGCACCGGCTTACTCACCTGGGGGAAAAATAAGCTCCTACAGCTCGTGACTGACTTCCAAGACATCCCACCAGCTAGGAAAAAGACTTTGGCTCAAGAAATAGCAGGAAAATGTAAGGCTTGTCAGCTGGTTAATGCCTTTCCCTCCAAGATCCCAGCAGGAACCAGGTTACGAGGAACTCTGCTCGGCCAGCAATGGGAAGTTGACTTTACTGAGATCAAACCTGGAAAGGGGGGGTACAAATATCTCTTGGCTTTCGTGGATAGCTTTTCAGGGTGGACTGAGGCATATCCAACCCGCCATGAAACAGCAACCATGGTGGTGAAGAAAATTATGGAAGAGATTTTCCCTCGCTTTGGACTTCCTCAGGTAATCGGGTCTGACAATGGGCCGGCGTTTGTGGCCCAGGTAAGTCAGGGCATGGACAGGATCTTGGGGATTAACTGGAAACTTCACTGTGCCTACAGGCCCCAGAGCTCAGGCCAGGTAGAAAGGATGAACAGGACCCTAAAAGAGATCCTAACTAAATTGGCCATGGAGACTGGCGGTAGAGATTAGGTGATGCTCCTCCCCTATGCCCTGTTCTGGGCCAGAAATACCCCTTTGGCTAGAACGGGGCTCACACCCTTTGAGATCCTTTTTGGAACCTCCCCCCAGTGCGGGATTTGGCTATTAATAATGTAAAACAGGTTCCTTCCACCCAATTGTATGATAGGTTACAGACACTAGCCTGAGTCCAGCATACCCTGTGGTGCCAGCTCTCCGACCTTTACCAGCCGGGAGGGGACAGTGCTCCGCATCGCTACCAAGTAGGAGACTTTGTCTATGTCTGTCGCCACTAGCACCGCACCCTAGAACCTCGGTGGAAAGGACCCTACTAGGTGCTCCTGACCACACCAACCAAAGTAAAAGTCGATGGCATGGCTGCTTGGATCCATGCATCGCATCTCAAGCCTGCTCCAACTCCTCCTGATGATTGGATGGTAGAACAAACTGAAAACCCCCTCAAGCTTCAGATCAGTCACAGGAATCCCCAGCAATAACCCTCATCAACCACAGTTCCAAACTTGGCAAGTGCTCTCGGGGACTGGAGAAGTGGTATGGAGTGTGTCCTCTCCAGACCATCCTCCAGGGACATGGTGGCCCACTCTGCAGCCATATGTGTGCCAGCTAGCTGCTGGCCTTGATGATTGGGACATTCCCGAGGTGACACCGGATGGAAATTTGCCCCTCCAAGTCAGCTCAGGGGTCTATCATGACATGCCAGACTATGGGAATGTGCATGGGTGCTCCACCCTCCTCAGATGATGCAAGCTTAACTATTTACCATTCTATATGTGCACAAGAGATGGAAGGATCCATCAGCAGGTATACAGAAGTGGGGGACCAGAGTCACTGTACTGCAAAGTTTGGGGCTGTGAAACTACTGGAACAACATACTGGAAACCTAGTTCCAGTTGGGATTGGATTTTGGTGGGAAGGAACATTACTCATCCGGGAGAGCCTTATGGAGGCTTTTACAACCACAACCCTTGCCCCCTGAACCAGCTTACAGGAGGAAAACATCCAATCCGATGTCAGGCTACTTCCTTATGTTGTGAAGCCAGACCCAGACCCCCCCGAGACCCAAGATTACTAAGAACCCCCCCCCCCCCGCTCCATACAGTTTCTGGAAATAGGCCTGGGGTGAGGGGTGATACAGTTCTTAGAGAAGCCACGGACCCGTTGCAGCTGCCAGGTGGCTAAACTTGATGTGAACTTACTTCCCCACCCCATACAGTTCCTGGAAAAATGACCATACTCCTTTCCCTGTGAAAACTGTACAATAAAAAGCCTGCTAGCTGAACAGTCGGGGTCGTTGGCTCCTGCTCTTGTCGTTGACTCATGCGTGCATGAATAAACTCTCTGTCCTTTTTGCCTGATATCAGAGTCTGTCTGTTTGTTCGAGAGTCGAACCCAACATTTGGAGGTCCCACTGAGATCCGTGAGAGTCCGGTTGGTGGTGCGCCTCGAACGTCTGTGGATCAGAATTGGAAAGTAGGGCTGTGGCTGCTGGGGAGGCTGTAACAGGTGCCCTGGCTGTGATGGACAGACATGTCGTGGAGTCACAGGCCACAACTTCAGGGGACGCCTCGGAGTGTCGGGGAGAATTCATGTCCTTGAGGACAGACTCCCCATCTGCCGCCCTCTTGCCAAGTCAGATTTTGAAAGGCCAAAGGTCCAGACTGCTAGATATTGTTTTACTCTCATTTTCTTTCCATTTTTGCCGGCTTGTCTTGTCCGTCTGTGTAGTGTGCCAAATTGTTTCATTTTGTGTCTGTTTCTATTTGTTCGGAATGGGCCAGACAGCGTCTACTCCTTTGTCCCTGACCCTGTCTCACTGGTCTGACATCACTAACTGAGCCAACTCTCTTGCAGTCTGAGTAAAAAAGGGAAATGGCAAACTTTCTGTTCCACCGAATGACCATCTTTTGGTGTTGGCTGGCCGGCAGATGGAATGTTCCATCTCCCTACTATTCAGGCAGTCAAGCAAGTTTTCTTCACTCCCGGACCCCACGGTCACCCTGATCAACAATCTTATATTTGGGTCTGGGAAGATTTGAGTAAAAATCCTCCAGATCGAGTCCGTCCCCTTCTTATCCCTCCTCCTCAACCTCCTGTTTCTGTTCATGCCGTGAAGTCTTAAACCTTCCTCTCTGGTCCTTCCTGAGTCTCAACCTGATCTTATTCTCCTGGATTCCGACCTCCTTATCCCCCGCTCCCTGTTCCCTCGGCTCCTCCACTTTCATCTCTTCCTCCCCCGCTTCAATCTGGCCCTGCACAAGGGACAGGGTGTCACCGTGCTCAAACTCCAAATGACGTGGCTGTGACCCTTCCACTCCGCCCTGTGGGGAAAATGATTGATGATGGAGCAGATGGTGATATGCCTGTCCTCCAATATTGGCCTTTTTTCTCCTCTGATCTGTATAATTGGAAGAATAACAACCCTCCTTTCTCGGAGGACCCTGTCAAACTCACTAACCTAGAATCTCTCATGTTCTCCCATCAGCCCACTTGGGATGACTGCCAACAACTACTGGGCACCCTCTTCACCACAGAGGAATGGGACTGCATCCTTTTAGAGGCTAGAAAGTTGGTTCCAGGGCCAGATGGCAGACCCACACAACTACCTAACCTCATTGATGATCATTTTCCCTTGTGGCGGCCCACCTGGGACCCCAATACACCTGAAGGTAGGAGGCATCTGTCCATCTATTGCCAGACTCTAGTGGCAGGTCTCCGGGCAGCAGCTCGTCCCCCCACTAATTTGGTCAAGGTAAGAGAAATTGTGCAAGAGCTAGGAGTCCCTCTCAGTGTTTCTGGAAAGGCTTATGGAAGCTTACAGACGATATACGCCTTTCGGCCCACAGTCAGAAGAACAAAAGGGGGCTGTAGCTATGGCCTTTATAGGACAGTCTGCTCCAGACATAAGGAAGAAGTTGCAGAGGCTAGATGGGTTACAGGATTTGACCTTGAGGGACCCAGTGAGAGAAGCTGAGAAGGTGTATTATAAGCAAGAAACAGCTGAAGAAAAGGAACAGAGACTAGAGAAAGAGAGAGAAGGCAAAGAAAAACAGAGAGATAGATGTAGGAGTCAACAACTAACTAAGATCTTGCCCACAATAGTTAATGAGAGGCCTAAGGTGCAGGGAGGCAGGAACCTGGGCCCACACCGCGATTTAGGAGCAAACCAATGTGCATATTGCAAAGAAGAAGGACATTGGGCAAAGGACTGCCCCAAGAAAAAGAAGAAAAAGCCTACTACTGTACTGGCATTGGAGGCCTAGGGGAGTCAGGGTTCGGACCCCCTCCCCGAACTCCGGGTAACCTTTAATGTGGAGGGGACCCCCGTTGACTTTGAAATTGACACTGGAGCCATCTATTCAGCCTTGCAGGCCCCCATGGGACCACTGTCCACCCGAAAGTCTCTAGTCCAAGGGGCCAATGGGATCCGCCAAAGAGTATGGACAACTCAGCGGACTGTGGACCTGGGAAAAGGTACGGTGAAACACTCCTTTTTAGTCTTGCCAGACTATCCCACTCCACTGATGGGGAGAGACTTGCTGACTAAACTAGGAGTCCAGATCTCCTTCACCCCTCACGGGCCAGACGTGAAGTTCACCAACCCCTTAGTTAGTCAATCTGGGGTAATGGCAATAGATTTCCCTATGGAACAAGAGTATCGCCTCTATGAAGCAGTTAAGGCACAAACGACTTCTATTTCTGAATACCTGGAGGTCTTGTTACAGAACCATCCTCAAGCATTGGCAGAGACAGCAGGACTAGGGTTGGCAACCAACCAACCCCCCGTAGTTGTCACCCTCAAACCCTCAGCCACCCCGGTCAGGGTCAAACAGTACTCCATGAGTAGAGAAGCCCAAGAGGGCATCCGACCCCACATCCAAAAGTTACTTCACCTGGGCGTGCTAAGGCCTTGCCAGTCAGATTGGAACACTCCATTGTTGCCTGTCAAGAAATCAGGAATGGATGACTACCAGCCAGTACAAGACCTCAGGGAAGTAAACAGACGGGATATAGACATCCACCCCACAGTGCCTAATCCCTATAACCTTTTAAGCACCCTCTCCCCTGAGAAGCAATGGTACATGGTTCTAGACGTGAAAGATGCCTTCTTTTTCTTAGTGCTGCACCCTGACAGCCAGAAACTGTTTGCCTTTGAGTGGCTGGACCCAGAAAAAGGGACCTCTAGCCAACTGACCTGGACACGGCTCCCGTAGGGTTTCAAAAACTCCCCCACTATTTTTGATGAGGCTCTATATAATGATTTACGACCATTCAATATGTACATGATTTGTTACTGGCTGCAGACACACCTGAGCACTGTAGTCGGGGAACTAAAAATCTCTTAACTAAATTGGCTCAACTAGGGTATAAAGCCTCCGCTAAAAAGGTCCAGATCTGTCAGGCCAAAGTCATCTTTCTAGGATACACTGTAAAAGAGGGAAAGAGATGGTTAACAGACCTCTCCCAGGAGCCGGAATAGCTCCACAGCCACCCTGAGAACCGTTCCAACTTCCTTCTCCCAATCCCTCCCCTGTCCAATCAGCTGTGTAAAAAGATACCTCCCAGAAATGTCCGGGGCCCACTGGCTCTTTCGGCTGCCTTGGGCCCACTCGATAGCTGGCAATAAAATTTCTCTTGTGTCTGCTACAGAGAGTCTGGTTAGGGTCCATCTCTCCTGCCCATTACAGTGGAGATAGCCTGGAATGACCCAACTCAGGAGGTAGTCTAAAGAAAAGGGTTTGGCAAACAGCTGGCTAAGATAACAGAGGAAATCTAAAAGTCCCCAAAACATGAGCTAATCTGAATTGCATCATACTAAGACCCCTAATTGATATATAACTTTGTGATGTTTGCCTTTAAAAACTCAGCTTGCAGAGGGGCAGGTACTTCCTCCAGCCACTGTTACACCTGTGCACCTGACCGAAGTCCTTGTCAGGACTTGCAATAAACCTTGCTTTTGCATTTGGGAGAGTTTGCATCTCTAGTGTCTCTTTAGGGGGTCTCACAACCAAGGCACAACATATGGAGGCTCATCCAGGATCCGGAGACCCCAGACCCCACAGATTTATACAGGCTGACTAGATAAGTTTACCGAGTGTTTATGTTTATTATCTTGGCTCTGCTCCTCTTTTATCATCTAAAAAGTTAAGTTGCCGATTTAGATACATCTGTATCTAAATCTAAAAAGTTTTGGGTTTCACTTTAGTAGACATGCCTATAAGCATACCCCACCAAAAATAAGAGATGTCCCTACTCCCGGATGGGGGTCTGGAGTTTGAGACTTTGCTGTTAAAGATCTGAGATGGTCCCCTCTAAATTCGGGGGACAAAGAAATCCTAGTAGGTCAACCTCATTCTATCTGTAGTCTTTTCGAGAACCTGGACCTCTGATTGCCATGGCCTCCTCTAAAATGTGATATTCTGTTACGGGCCCTTGTTTTTCATCTTGTCTGACTGTCTTGTTAGTACATTTCTGTTTGTCTCTCATTTGTCCTTGTACTGAGTTGGACTATAAAAAATATTCACTTTTCCTCCCCTGTAGACTTGACCTTGTCTCATTACAAAAAAAAAAGTTGCTCAAAACAATAACATACATGTTAAAAAATAAATAACTTTTTGTTTATCAAAATGGCCCACTCTTAGCATCAATTAGCCACAAAACAACCTTTGACTCCAAAATCACCCACAGAGTTGAGAAAGTCATGTTTAGACCACAAACAGGCCATCCAGTTCAAGTCCCCTACATAATTACGTGGAAGGGGTATATTTACAAGATAAAACAAATACTCTCCCCTAGGTCAGACCATTCCTGTCTTATGTGCCCATAGGTCCTGACCCTAAACCTACTGCCCCTCATTAATATCTTCCTCCTCACAGGTACTCTCTGTGATGCCACCCAAAAAAACAAAGCCCCAGTCATCCAAGAGAAAATAGGAAAATCAGAGCTATTCCCACTACCCTATCCTCCCCACAACCAGCTAACCCTCTACCCAACTTATAGCCCCAACCCAAACCACCATTATAGGGGTTGGCCCAGGCAACGAAGAGCCATAAGACAGCCACCCCGCAGTCAGACACCACGGTGGCCTTACCCCTCCAACCTGCCAATCTAAAAGATAAAGATAAAAATCAACTCTTCCATTACTGGCCGTTTGCGACCAGTGATCTTTACAATTGGCAACATAAATGCCCCATTTTCTAAAACCCCCAAGATTTAATTAATCTGTTAAAAACTGTTCTTTTTTACCCATCAGCCCACCTGAGACAATTGTGGCCAGCTATTTGTTCACCACAGAAGACCAAATAAGATCCTAGAGGCTGCCCAATAGTTAATTCCAGGCCCTACAAGACAGCCCATCACTAATCCTGACACCATCAAGGCCTATTTCCCTACCACCCACCCTAATTATGACTATAACATGGCACAAGATAAAAGAAAGACTCCAGAGTCTATTATCCAATCTCAAACTGGCTGCCCAAAAGCTGACCAATATGGCCAAAATTTATGATGTCAGGCAAGAGATAAATAAAAGTCTGGCTGCCTATTTAGAGCAGGCCCTGCTAAAGGCCTTCTGGGTAATACATGCCATATAATCTTGAGAATAAAGAGTCGGCTCAGATAGTGATGTCTGCCTATATTAATCAGGTGGCTCCAGATATTAAAAAAAGTTAGTCACTAAAACAAGTAAGCAAAAAGTCTCTTAAAAAATTAGTGACGGGGCTGGAGAGATGGATCAGTGGTTACGAGCACTGACTGTTCTTCCGGAGGTCCTGAGTTCAATTCCCAGGAACCACATGGTGGCTCACAACCATCTATAATGACATCTGATACCCTCTTCTGTACACCGTACACATAATAAATAAATGTTTTTAAAAAATTATTGACAATGGTAGAAAAAGATTACCATAAGTAAAGACAGATAAGTAGAAAAAAAGAAGCAAAAAATACAGTAAAAAAAAGACCAAAAAAAATGTTTAGCCAAAATACTAAAACAACAGCAGGCTCAAAATTAAAAAAAATAAATAAATAAAATAAAACAATTTCTTCTGATGGCAAAAGTCAGACCAATCAGACCACACCAACATAGTAACCAGCAACTTTGACCCAAGCCTAAAATAAAAAAAACCAATGCGCATATTAGAAAACACATTAGACAAAAAAACTGTTGCCCCCTACACACAAAAATACCTCCAACTACCCATGTGCTCTCTGCAACCTTAAAAATAGAATGACTGAAAAAAGATAGGGCTCAGAACCCTTACCTGAGCCTAAAACAACATTATAAATTTTAAAAAGCCAATAAAATTCATAATAGACACAAGGACAAAAAGTTTTGTCCTGCTAACACCAGATAGAATCACATCCACCAAAAAAATCCCTAAATACAAGGTGCCATAGGCACCAAATCTTATTCATAAACTACCCCAAAAAAGGTAGACTTAAATAAGACAGATAACCCATTTTTTCCTAGTTATTCCACAGTGCCCCTACCCACTTTTAGGCTGACCTTTTGTCAAAAATAAAAGCCCAGATCCATTTCTCAGGCAAAGAGACACAGCTATTACATCAAAACTAAAAACCAATACAGGTGTTGATGATAGCTAGCTAGCCTGTCTAAAAAATATAGACTCCATCAAAAGCCAACAGCCCCTGAGCCAAAAATTAAAAAAATAATTGCAGCAGTTTCCTCTAACTTGAGCTAAGACTAAAAACATGAAAGTAGCAAAGCACAGACCCCCCGCCCCCGATCTATATAAAAGTCCAAACAAACACAGACCCAGTCAAAGTCTGACAGTACCCCATGTCTCAAACAACTCACCAACAACAAAATAACCCCCCACACACATATGGAGGTTGTAAGGATTTCCAAAGCTTGCATTCACTTGGAATGTAACAGAGTCAACTATGCCCCTGGGTGTGGCTATGCAAGCATGGGCCCACCCACCCTCTTAAAGAAAGTGCTCACACAAGTCCCCTCCCTCTTCTTCTGCTCCCTTCCACCCCTACCTCTGCCTACTGCTCTAATAAACTCTCATGTGGTACTCCCAGTGTTGAGATTCCATTCACGTGCCACGTGCAAAAAACTAACATTGGTGCCATGCTCAGCAGGACCCCCCCCCAGCCCTAAGCACGAATAGGTGCTGGGGACCCCTGTTCGACCCTCCACCAGAGACCACCTTCCATTTGCCTGGTCGCGGACTGTACTAGCACAACACCGGCGTTGACTGGTAAGTTTTCCCCTCGGTCAGTATAAACGTGAACTAGTTTCACGGAGGATCACGCTTCCCAATCTTCATTTGGTCGTGATTTGTTCCTTTTCATTGACAAACACTCCTGGCTTTTTTCCCCTGCACTATAGTTTCATCCAGGGACCTGACCCTGTTGGAGTTACACTGGTACTTTTCGTGGGCGTTTTTTTTTTTTTTTTTTGCCAGCAATGTCACAAACAGGTTGTGGGTGCGTGATTTTGAGGACTGACGAGTCCACTTTATCTCACTGTGTGTGTGTGTGTGTGTAATGTCCTGGCGCTCTCTCTTCTGTCTGATGGGGCTTTAGAGATATGTGCGGTTGAGTTGGGGCACTGTCCAAGCGTCCTACACATGTCTGCTGATGAGCTCGTCTGCTGTGGGCCCGCTTCCTTGTGGACTCAGTTTGCAGGGGTGACAACTCTTGCCTGCTGGTTCCATATTCCCCTTAAGTTTCAGGATGGGAAATAATCCAGATAAATCCATACCCCCATCTTCACCCTTAGGGTATGTGCTAGAAGCGTTGAGACCTCTTAGCCTTATGCCCTATTTAGATACTACCAAGCTGATCCATTATTGTACAAAGAAATGGCCTGGATATCCCCTAGACAATAATCTAAAGTGGCCACCTTCATGGCACCCTGGATCCTGATATTTTACGGGAATTATCTAATTATTGCCAGCATACAGGCAGGTTGAAAGAGTTAAAAGAATTTCCCTATATACAAGCTTTCTCTTACTTA
The DNA here is from genome assembly GCA_004025045.1 of Sigmodon hispidus. Taxonomy (NCBI): domain Eukaryota; kingdom Metazoa; phylum Chordata; class Mammalia; order Rodentia; family Cricetidae; genus Sigmodon; species Sigmodon hispidus. The sequence goes on from PVIH01015176.1 coordinate 33,203, forward strand.
AGTTCTTCCTTCCCACCTGAGCTCTTGTTCTCCTGCTCGCCTGCTGTTAGCCACTACCTCAGACCCTGATGATTCTCATCTTCCATTGGATCCTGTAAATGACCCTGCACCCTTTAGATCTCAACACACTCCTACTGCCCCTTCCTCCCTGCCTATCACCCGCTCTCAGCCTCTAAAGATCCTGACCCAATTCTACCTCTGTGGGAAGTAGCAGGCGTGGATGGGATAGTTAAAGTGTATACTCCCTTTCCTTTGTCTGAACTCTCCCAGGTTGCAAAGAAATTAGGCTCTTACAGTTCTTATTCTACTGCCTTTATAAAAGAAATTCAGTACTTAACCCAATCTTATGACCTCACCTTTCATGATATATATACAATTTTAACCAATAATATTCTACCTGAGGAATACAGGCGAGTTTGGGAACAGGCCAGGATATATGCAGATGAGGTTCATCAAACGAATTTAGCACACCCCCCAGGAGCTGAGGCGGTTCCAGATGCAGACTCACATTGGAATTATAATACACAAAGGGGAATTTTGTGACCTGTTTGCTGGTGGGTTTTCGTAGGGCTGCCCTGAAGCCAGTCGATTTTGAGAAACTGCAGGAGGTAATTCAAGATAAACAGGAAAATCCGTCCCAGTTTCTAGAGCGCCTTACAAATGCACTCTCGCAGTTCACAAATTTGGATCCGGAGAGCACTGAGGGCTGACAGCTTCTTTTTTTTTTTTTTTTTTCTTTTTTTTTCCCTTCTTTATTTTGTATTTATCAAAAAAACAGTAAAAAGAATTTAAAAATGCCGAAGAGTTAACAATAACTATACAGAGGATAATAATCATAAGCATGGCTTATCAAGGGTGGAAATACAAATAAGATTACTACACATATATTTTCTTTGTGTTCAGCTTTCCTTCTGAATTTTTTTTTCCATCCCTGTATAACCTTATTCAAGGTCTCTTCCCCCTCCCACCACATCTGATCATTTTTCTTCTCTGCAACTCCCCATCCCCTCCCTTGGCAGGGAGCACACAGTCCTATGGTCCCACTGACCCAATAATGCTTGGATCGGTCTTCACTCCCGGCCAAATCCAGTTTTGTCCCCCCTCCCTCAAGAGTGAGTCAGGTGTTCCTATAGATGGACTGGGGTTTGAAGGGTCAGTCCAGGGTGTTTCTGATCCCAAGCTGTTCAGTGGTTGTGGTTTGCTGCTTGGGCATGCTTGGCTTTTTTACCTGTTTGTTTGTTTAGAGACCACTAGTGAGTGAGTACATCCCCTGCTTATCTCTCTGAGTTTGTGATACTTCGCTCAGGAGGATATTCTCCTATGAACCATTTCTTTAATCAAAGCTACCCGGACATAAAGGCCAAGCTTAGATCTCTTGAGAGGGGCCCATTAACTCCACAAGCAGACATTCTGGCGCTTGCATTCAAGGTGTACCACTGGAGAGATGAGAGAATTCGGCAGGAAAAATACCTCCTGCTGACGGAGGCAATCAGGCCAGCCCCTCCACCACCGCCTCCCAGGGTGAGCAGACAAAAGCACTAGGAAAAGCACTCCGGAGTTTGTTTTGTCTGTGGCCGCTTAGGCCATTTCTATCGCTCATGCCCAGAAAGGCAGAGGCCATCCAGGCACTGTCCTAGGTGCTATGGATACCATTGGCCAGGCAGCTGCTGCCCTACATCAAAGGGTGGGGACACAGTAAGCTTGGATGAGGTACATAACATCCTGGGCCTTGCTGAGGATGAATGATGGTGCCCAGGCCCTCTTAGTCTGACAAACGCTATCATGCAGAGAGAGCCTAGGATAGATATTGAAGTTTCTGGCTGGACCATTTCTTTCCTAGTGGACACTGGAGCTGCGTTCTCAGTTCTGCAGGAGTATTGGGGTACACCCTTTCTTTCAGGCCTTACAATCATTGGGGTGGGAGGCAAATCTATGCGACCTTATCAGACACCGCCACTTAATTGCATTTTTAGAGGAATTCCTATTACTCAGTCATTTTTAGTTATGCCAAGTTGTCCAACAGCTTTAACGGAAAGAGATTTCTTAGCAAAAGTGGGAGCTTTCATTTCATTTAGTGATCACTGAACCCAGCCTCGCCAGCTGCTCCAACTGTTCCTCTGCTCCTTTTACTATCCAATCAGCCTATAAGTTCTACCCCTCCTTACTCCCTTCCAGCCTCACAGGTGGATCCACAAGTGTGGGACACGCAGAATCCTTCCGTGACTAAGCATCACCCACCAATAGTGATCCAGTTGCAGGATCCTACCAGGATCCAGCACAGGCTCAGTATCCATTGTCACGAAAAGTCTTCAAGGGCTTAAACCTATTATTACTGATCTCTTAAGAAAACAGTTACTCCGTCCTGTTTCTTCTCCATTTAACACCAGTATCCTTGCAGTCAAAAAGCCTAATGGTGCCTATCTAAACCTCTAAATCCTATACCCTCATACCTTCTTGACAATCTGCTTTCTCCCCTCCTCCATCACCTGCGATTGCTTTTGTGGGATTTTGCAGACGACTTCCTCCCCAAACCGTGCTCTGATTCATCCTGCCCACCTCGAGTTAACATTGGAGATCAAGTTTTACTTTCCTCTCCAAGCTACTGACCTTCTCCCCTCACTCCAAAGTGGACGGGATCATATAGAGTAATTCTGACAACTCCCACAGCTGCTAAACTTGAAGGCTACCCACAATGGATTAATTTGTCTAATCTTAAACCTTTTTACCCCCCTTCCTCAAAGTAGCCAGGCAAAAGACCCTAAATCTTAAAAAAACAGCTCCCAGCTTCCTTTGCAGTGGGCCAGAGCAGAAGCCAAGATGGTAAACAAGGGGCCCCAGGCAGTCTGCTTGAAAACCCAGGTAAACAAAAGATCATTCAACTCTGCAGTTGAAGCTGCCACTCCCTGAGGATGCATTGCAGGTAAAACAAAGACCATTCCCCACCTCCCTGTGGGAGTCCAGGTAGACAAAATACAGGACACTTTAATCCTTTCCCTTTCCCAAACCTAGCAAGTATGCACAGACCTTAACATGCAGGCAGCTGACAATAGAATCCCTTAGCAGAAGAAAATAACCATTCACAAGTTTCTTTCTCCCTCCTTTCCTCTTAGCCTGTCACTCCCAAAGCTCTATCACAGCAGACAATAGAATCCCTTAGCAAAAGAAAAGAACCATTCACACACCCAGCTAACTCAAGATTTACTTCCAAACTCCTTTCCTCTTAGTCTGTCACTCCCAAAGCTCTATCACTAACCAGTATTTTTTTTGAGCTCCAGAAAACAAAAATTCATGGCCCTGTGATCCAAATCCTTCAATTCTACCAGCAAGATGAGCTGAAGACCTCTCCTTCCTTGTGTCAGCAGGAAGTAGCAAAGACCATGTTGACGACCCCTTTCTGACCATAAACCCAGTTTATATATATATATAGATAGATAGATAGATAGATAGATAGATAGATAGATAGATAGATCTCAAAGGGTGAAATGTAAGGATTTCCAAAGCTTGCATTCACCTGGAATGTAACAGAGTCAACTATGTTCCTGGGTGTGGCTATGCAAACATGGGCCCACTTACCCTCTTAAAAAAAGTGCTCACACAAGTCCCCTCTTCCTCTTTCTCTGCTCCCTTCCCCCCCCTACCTCTGCCTATTGCTCTAATAAACTCTCGTGTGGTACCCCTGGTGTTGAGATTCCATTCACGTACCACGTGCAAAAAACTAACAGAGGTTATTAATCCTTAAGGTACCAAAGCCAGTTCAGTTCACCTAAAACACCCCACTGTTACCAGTCAGAAAGCCCCATGCTAATGATTACCAACCAATACAAGACCTAAAAATAAATAAATAAATAAATAAATAAATAAATAAATAAATAAATAAAATAAAGAAATAAATAATGGACATACACTCAACTGTGCCAAACCCTTATACCCTACTGTAAAGAGCATAAAATGGAAGCCCTTTTGGGCAAGTTCAGGCTAGCCTGAGTGACATAATGTGTGAAGACATAGATAGAGGTTCAGAGGGGAGCAAAGATAAGCAGAAGGTCACCCTCCTAGCACTCCACCCAAGCCACTCTGGCTATCAGGAGTTACAGAGTGAAAGGCCGGGTGAGTGAGATAGATAGATAAGTGAGGAGGATTACCTCACCCAGTTGCTAGGGTGATACGGCCTGACCACCGAATTAGCATATTAAGGGGGAGCAGACCCTAAGCCGCTGAGTTCTGACCGGAGCTTCCAGGCTGAAGTGGTAGGGAACTCCAGCCAGCCCTCAGAAGCTAACACCTGGAAACTCTGAGGAGGCTCTGCAGTCAAACTCCCTCCGATCCTGGTTGTCTCCCGGGACGCTGAAGGACCAGACCCTATATCCTAGGCACGGGGAAAACAAAGCTCCCAGCGAATTGCCGCCCGAACCAGCGACTGAGGCCTGGCTACATCCCCCGTGGGGCATTGACAGAAAGTGTGGACATAACGGCGAGAAAAAGGTCGTATGATTGTATTAATGTATGATTATATTAATGTGTGATCATATTAATGTGTGATTAATGTGTTTAATGTGGATTGTGTATTCTGAATAAGCATCAGTAAAAGGTTATTGAACCGCCATTGAGTGTCTGGGCTTTCTGTCCAATTCGTCTCCAGCTGACCACTGGGGAAGTGCCCGGGATTTTGCTCGTGACACCTACTAAGTACATTGCCTCCAGACCAGCAATGATACTCAGTCCTAGACCTAAAAGATACCTTCTTCAGCCTTCTCCTGGCCCCCAAGAGCCAGCAATATTTTGTCTTCAAGTGACATGATTCAGAGACCAGAATCAGTGGCTAATTGATTTAGACTAGACTACCCCAAAGGTTCAAAACTTTCCCACCATCTTTGATAAAGCCCTCCATGAGGATCTAAGTGAGTACAGAACTAAAAAACCTGACATAAGCTTGTTGCAATATATAACTGACTGGTTAACTGCAGCTGCTGATAAAAAGACCTACAAAAAAACCCCTAAAACTTACTGTGGGTCCTAAGAGACTTAAGTTATTGAGCCTTTGCCAAAAAAAGCCCAGATCTACAGATCACGGATAATATACTTAGACTATGTCCTTAAAGGGTACCAGAGATAAGTCTCAGATGCCTGCAAAGAGAGAGTGTTAAAAAATACCCACTCATCTTTGCCCCACCTACTGCGAGAATGAAGACCATTCTCAGCAACCAGACTGTCAACATTCCATAAAATGTGGACATCACTCTGAAGGGGCACACAGTCATTGTGAAGTGACCCAGAGGAACCCTCCTGAAGGACTTCAATCATACCAATGTAGAGCTAAGTCTCATCGGAAAAATGAAAAGGAGGCTTTGGGTTGACAAATGGTAGGATAACAAAAAGGAATTGGCTACCGACCGAACCATCTGCAGTCATGCTCAGAACATGATCAAGGGTGTTACCCTGGGCTTCCGCTACAAGATGAGGTCTGTGTATGCTCACTTCCCTATCAACGTCGTTATTCAGGAGAATGAGTGTTTGGTCGAAATCTGAAACTTTTTGGGTGAAAAATATATCATCAGAGTTCAGATGAGTACAGGCCTTGCTTGTTCTGTCTCTCAAGCCCAGAAGGATGAATTAATCCTTGAAGGAAAAGATATTGTACTTGTTTCAAAATCAGTAGCTCTGACTCAGCAAGCCACAATGGTTAAAAACAAGGATATCAGAAAGTTTTTGGATGGCATCTATATGTCAGAAAAGGGAACAGTGCAGCAGCCTGATGAACAAGACCTAAGTTTCCCAGCTCCAAAACCAAGATCCTGAATTTAAGTGATTTGTGGTGTTTAGGGGGACAATAAAAGACTTATATTGATAAACAATAAACAATAAAAAAATACCCATGCCTAAGACTGTCAAGCAGGTAAGGGAATTCCTGGGCACAGCGAGTTTTGCCACCTATAAATCCTGGGGTTTACTAAACTGGCTAAGTTTTTATATAAGACCACCAAAACCACATCTGACTTCACACAGATAGAAAAAAGACAGAGGGCATTTGACACCTTAAAGCAAAAACTCTTAAAGGCCCCAGTTCTTAGATTGCCTGATATAAACAAACCCTTTTACCTGTTTATAAATAAAAATAAAAAAATAACCAAAAAATACTCACCCAGACCATAGGGCCCTAAAAGAGACCTATGGCATATCTATCCAAAAAATTAGACCCCGTGGCTATAAGATGGTCCCCTGACTACGTATCATAGCTGCAGTGTCAAATACTGGTCAAAGATGCTGACAGACTAATGCTAGGGCAAAACTTAACCATTGCCACTCCACATGCCCTAGAGGCAGTCCTTAAACAGCCACCCAACCACTGGCTAAGCAATGCCAGAATGACTCATTATCAAGCCCTACTTCTCAACCCTACCAAAATAATATTCCAAGTGCCTGTGGCCCTTGACACCCAGCCATGCTGTTGCCAGATCCTGACCTCAAGGCACCATTACATGACTGCGCAAAGATACTGGCTCAAGCCTACTACATCCAGCCATACCGGCTACAGTCACCATTGTCAGATGTGGGAGAAAAAACCTGGTTTACAGATGGTAGCAATTACGTGCGTGATAGATAAAAATCACCACTTTGGGCATAAAAACCCCTCCAGCAGAGGCCACCACCCAAAAAGCAAAATTAATCACACTAACCAAGGCTTTAAGACAAAAAAAAAACCCAACTAAATATCTATACAGATAGCACATATATCTTTGCCACTGCACATATCCATGGAGCGATCTACAAAAAAAAAAAAAAAAGACTTGCTGACAACAACAAACAAAAAATCAAAAATAAATAGGAGATGCCAGCACTCCTACAGGCTATATAAAACCCCACAAAAATGGCTATTATCCATTGCCTAGGACATCAAAGAGAGAGCGGAGCAATTCAGACAAGTAATAACCTGGCAGATCAGACAGCCAAAAGAGTGGCGTCCACTCTAAAAATATCCCCAGTCTTAATAGATCCTAAAGCCAAAAGTCTGCCACAGAACCCCCAATACACTCCAGCTAACTTAAACTAGATTCATACCTTGCCAATGGACTACATAATAAAAGGCTGATAAAAAAAAAAAAACAGCAGATAGACAGATCGTCCTGCCAAGAGAGACAAAACTAATGACGCTCAAAAAGATTCACCAATCATCCCATCTGAATGTCCAAAAAGTGCAACATCTACTAAGACAGGCCAGCATAAAAATACAATATGACAACCAGACTATTAAAAAAATAATATTCAAATACCATGCCTACCAAATGACTAATACTTTGCCAACCCCTTCCAACCCTAGTGCTAGACAAAGAGAGACTCAATCAAGTATGTATTAAAAAATAAATTTTACTAAAATTAAGTCAAAAATATTTAGATTCAAATACCTGTTAGTGCTTATAGATACTTTCTCCAGGTAGACTGAGGCATACCTGACCAAACATGAGACCACAAATATAGTGACAAAAATACTGATAAAAGAGATCCTTCCCAGGTACAGTTTTCTAGCCATGATAGGGTCGGACAATGGCCCTGCCTTCATCTCTCAGATAAGCCAGAAAATAGCCACTCCACTAAAGACTGATTAAAAGCTTCATTGCACTTATAGACCTCAGAGGTCAAGACAGGTAAAAAAGATAAATAAAACTTTTAAAAAGACCTTAATTAAATTAACTATAAAATCTAATGCAAACTGAGTGATTCTTCTCCCCTTTGCCTTTAGTGTGTAATTCACCCTATCACATGAGACTTACCCCCTTTAAAATCAAATATAACCCCCACACCTATAATACCAAGCTTGCAGACCAAGCAAGTTGCCTCCTTAGATAATCAAGACCTCTAAATGCTATTCAAAGGCTCCAACTCACCCAACCAAGGCACATGGCCAAAACTTCGTGCTATTTATAAGACTGCCTCTACCCCAAAACCCTATAAGTTCAAACTGAAAAACTAAGTCCTGACCCATAGACACCAGCACCAGACCTTAAAACCGAGACAAAAGAAGACCCTATATTGTCATCCTGACCATACCTACTGCTCTCAAAGTAGACAAGATTGATACCTAGGCTCACCACTCCCATGCTCATCTGGTGGACTCATTTGTCTTTCCAGCAAAACATCAAGACAAAATCTAAGAGGAATCCAGACACCAGTTTTCCAACGTGCTAAAACTCAAACTCCACCACCAAAAAATTAAGACCTACACTGCTTCCATTGCTTTTGCGCCTGATAGCCCCCAGTGGCATAAACCACCTAAACAATCCACATGCACCCTAAAACCAGACCTGGCTTGTTATCAACAAAAAGTGAAAATCATAATAAACTCTACCCCCTCTACAATAGACCCAAAAGACATCTAGTTCCCAGACCTATATATAAATCTCTGTGACCTAACAACAAAAACATAAGACTTAAATTCAGTTAAGATGTCAATAGGGTACAGATGTGGTACTCCACTAACCAAGATCAAGACCCAAAGATTCAAATTTTCAGCTCACTCCAGAAATAAAGACCGGGCACATAAATATAAAAAACCTAAAAATGCCTATTATGCTAGCTAAATAAAGTTGCAAGTCAACAAGACACATATAGTAAAGTCCTTCTATAAAAAAAATTAATTACAATAAGGCAGATGCCACAAAAAGCTTAAATATTATAAAAAAAATATTACCTCCACAAACCCAGGGCCACCCCCAAAAGACACTACAACTCTATGGTCATATCATTTAGTGACCAAAAAATAAAATAAAACAAAATAGACTAGACCACTGATAAAACCTAAAAGTTACAGCTATCCCGCTTTAGAAACTACCCTGTCCTAACTTTCACCATCCAGCAAATCCTGTCCCCAATAAAAGTGGTGATAAAGCCCAATACAATACTCAATTCTCCTGAGTTAGAGTAGCTCAAGCTCAAAAAGTCCTACACTACAAATGGACTCCATCATACCACCCCTGAGCCAAATCACCCTACCTCTCTATAAACAAAGAACCACTGTTCTCTCTGCTCCAGAAGCCCTATTTACTCTTCAATGCCACCAGGCCTAGTTTGGCAGCTTCCTGCTGGCTCTGTTATAATACACAACTCTTATTTTATAAAAATGACAATAATAAACAAACATAATACCACCACTGACCACCAGACTGCTGCTGACAGACCAAAGCTTTGCTAATACTCCAACAAATAAAAGGCCAAAGTCTATACATAAAACAAGTCCCACCAAAATACCAAGTCCACTACAGCCACACTCAGCCAGTCAGACACCAAACTGGCTATCTATTACCCTTAAATGACACATAATAGACATGCTCCTCCAGGCTGACCCTGTGTGCACATGCAACAGTCCGCAATAAGACTCAAAAATTTTATATATTAATCAGGCTGATACCTCAGTTAATATAGCACATGGAAAAAGATCTACACAACCTAATTAAACATATAAACCCCTGCCACTATAAAAACAGCCAATTACAGCCCTCACCCTATCTACACTACTAAAGGCTAGCCTAATAAGATTAAAAAGAAAAACCACATCTCTAATCACTCAACAGCAGCACTATTCCAGCCTCTGCTTGTCCAGTAATAAAAATATAAAAAACTAAAAAATTCCATTTCATACCTCCAAGACTCCTTAACTTCCCTAGCAGAACAACAAAAACCTAAACCTCATTTTTCTGAGCGACAAAAAATTATATGCTACACTAAATAAAAAGTGCTGTTTTTACATAAACCACTAAAAATTATTTTAAAAAATTAACAGCCAAAATACAAAAAAAAACTAAGAAAAAAATAAAGCTAGCCAAAATTATTTCAAAAATTAATACATCAAGTCCTCCTAGTTTACTACTATGATCTCATCCTTCACAAGACCCTTAATATTCTTTCTCCTGGCCATCACTTTCAAGTCCTGTGTCATAAATAAACTACTCAAATATATAAGAAAACAATTAAAAACAATCCAACTAATAATTTTAAAAAACCCAAGGCTATATGCCTATAACCAAAATAGACATAAAAAAACAATTATAAGCCAAAACTGTCTAAAACCCATAATTAAATTCCATTAGGCCCACAAAAAAAATTTAAAAACAAAATACACATCAATTTTTAACCAAAAGTTCCTAAACCCCAGTTTAAGACAGGCCTAAAGTCTGCAGAGATACAAAAACAAAACAAAACAAAGCCTAAAGGCTAATAGCAGTTAATTAACCATAAAATGTCCCAGTACCAGAAACTGCCTAAAATGTCTCAACCCAAAAAATAATCTAAAAAAAATTGACAAACAGCCAGCTAAGATAACAAAAAATTATAAAAGTCCCCTCAAATAAGCTAATCAAAATTATATCCATACTAAGACCCCAAATTGACATATAACCTTATAATTGCTATCTTTAAAAACCTACCTTGCAGAGAGGTGGGTACTTCCTCCAGCCATTGCCACACCAGTGCTTCAGACGGAGGTCCTTGTCCCCACTTACAATAAACCTTACTTTTACATTTCAGAGAGTCTGCATCTCTAATAGTCTGTTTAAAAGTCTCACAACAAAGACACAACACTATCAATAACCATAGATGGAGTAATCAAGATATTTCACAACAAAATCAGATTTAAACAATAACTATCCACAAATCCAGCCCTACAGAAAGCACTAGAGGGAAAGCTCCAACCTAAGGAAACCAGATACATCCATGAAACCTCAAGCAATTAGTAATCCCACAGAAGAAAAGCCCAGAGAAGGGAAATACACACAAGCTACCACCAAAAATAACAGGAAATAACCATCACTATCAATGGACTCAATTCACCTCTAAAAAGACACATCCTAACATGATGGGTACAAAAAACAGAATCTATCCTTCTGCTACATACAAGAAACACACCTCAACTTCAAAGACAGAGGCTCAGAGTAAAGGGTTGGGAAAAGACTTTCCAATCAAATGGACCGAAGAAACAAACTAGTGCAGCCATCCTAATATTTAACAAAATAGATTTCAAACTAATATCAATCAAAAGAGATCAAGATGGACATTGCTTATTCATCTCAAAAAAATCTATCAAGATGAAGTATCAATCCTGAATATTTATGCTCCCAACACAAGGGCACCCACATATGTAAAAGAAACATTACCAAAGCTTAAATTTCACATCAAATCCTACACATTGATAGTAGGAGACTTCAATACCCTACTCTCACTCTTGAATAGGTCTACCAGACAGAGACTCAACAGAGAAATAAGGAATCTAACAGATGTTATGACTCAAATGGACTTAAAAAAAACAGAACATATGATCATCTCCCTAGATGCTGAAAAAGCCTTTGACAAAATAAAGGCAATATACAGCAAGCAATCAGCCACCATCAAACTCAATGGAGAGAAACTCAAAGCAATCCTACTAAAATCAGGAACAAGACAAGGTTGTCCTCTCTCACCATATCTATTCAATACAGTTCTCAAAGTCATAGTTAAAGCAATAAGACGACCAAAGGAAATCAAGGGGATACAAACTGGAAAGGAAGAAGACAAATTCCTACTATTTGCAGATAATATAATAGTATATATAAATGACTCCTAACATTCTACCAGGGTACTCCTGGAACAGTTCATAAACACCTCTAGCAATGTAGCAGATTAACTAAAAAAAAAAAAAAGATCAGTAGCCTTCCTATATACAAATGATAAAAGGGCTGAAAAGGAAATCAAAGAAATATCACCCTTTATAATAGCTGCAAATAGAATAAATATCTTAGGGTAACTCTAACCAAAGTGATAGACCTGTATGACAAGAACTTTGAGTCACTGAAGAAAGAAACTGAAGAAGATATCAGAAAATGAAAAGATATCCCATGCTCCTGAATAGATAGGATCAACATAGTAATAATGGCAATCTTACTAAAAGCAATCTACAGATTCAATGCAATCTGTAGTGGGACTATGTTCTGGTACACTGTAAATAATTGTCCCTCCTACTGGTTTAATAAAAAGCTGATTGGCCAGAAGGCAGACAGGAAGTGTGGGCAGGGCTACCAGACTAAGAAAACTCTGGGAACAGGAAGAGAAAAGTAGAGACATCACCAGAGACATCAAGAGAGATGCCAGGAGAGATGGCAGCAAATGCCAAAGAAACAAGAAAGCCATGCTGCTCTAAGAAAAGGTTCCAAGCCACATGGCTAAACAGATTAATGAAAATAGAGTGAGTTAAGATGAAAGAGCTAGCTAACAATATGTCTGAGCCAAGGATAAATCAGCATGAAATTAAGATAAGCCTTTGTGTGATTATTAGGGGCTAAGTGGCAGCAGGGTTGTGAACGGGTCTGAACCTCTACACTAGGCCAGAAAGTCCAGGCCAGAAACTTATTACAGCAATCCCCATTAAAATTCAAATACAATTATTCTTCACAGAGCTCAAAAAAAAAAATTTCAGAACGAAATTCATGTGGAATAATAAAAACCCAGGATTGTCAAAACAATCCTGTTCAATAATAGAACTTCTAGAGGCATTACCATTCCTGACTTCAAGTTCTAAATAAATCTACAGTAATAAAAACAGCTTGGTATTGGCATAAAAACAGACTTGTGGATTAATAGAATTGAATCAAAGACCCCAACATTAATACACATACCTATTAACACCTGAATTTTTACAGAGACCAAAAATATGCAATGAAAAAAGATAGCATCTTCAACAAATGGTGCTGGCATAACTAGATGATGGTATGTAGAACACAAATAGATCCATATTCATACCTTGCACAAAAATCAAGTCTAAGTGGATCAAAAACTTCAACATAAACCCAGTTACATTAAACTTGATAGAAAAGAAAGTGGAAAATACCCTTGAATGCATTGGCATAGGCATTCACTTCCTAAATATAACACTAAGCATAGACACTAAGAACAACAATTAATAAACGAGACCTCCTGAAACCGAGAAGTTTCTGTAAGGCAAAGGACAAAACGACACCCTACAGAATGACAAAAGATCAACACTAACCCTACATCTGACAGAGGACTGATCTCTAACATATATAGAGAACTCAAGAAACTAGAGGTCAAAAAACCCCAAATAGGATTCAGACCTAAATAGGGAATTCTCAACAGAAGAATTTCAAATGGCTGGAAGACACAAAAAAATAGCTCAACATTCTTAGCCATCAGAGAAATGCAAATAAAAACAGCTTTGAGATACCACCTTACACCTGTCAGAATGGCTAAGATAAAAGACACAGGTGACAGCCTATGCTGGAGAGGATGCAGAGCAAGGGGAACACTCTTCCATTGTTGGTGGGAGTGTAAACTTGTACAGCCACTCTGGAATGCAATATGGCAGTTCCTCAAAAAACTGGGAATCACTCTCCCCAAGGATCCAGCAATACCACTCTTGGCATATATCCAAAGAATGCCCATTCTTGCCCCAAGGAAATTAGCTCAATTATGTTCATAGCAGCATTATTTGTAATAGCAAGAACCTGGAAACAATCTATATACCCCTCAACTGAAGAAGTGCTTAAAAAATGGTGATACATTTATACAATGGAATACTACTCAGTAGCTAAAAAAAAAAAAAAAAAAAAAAAAAAAAAACACCCTGAAATTTGCATGCAAATGGATGGATCTGCACAGTATCATCCTGAATGAGGTAACACAGACTCAGAATGATAAACATAGTATGCATTCACTCATAAGTGGATTTTAGACATAAAGCAAAGGATAACCAGGCTACAATCCACAAACCCCAAGCAGCTAGGTAACAGGAAAAACTTAAGAAAGGCAGCCATGGGTCCCATGGTAAAGGAAAATAGAAGATCTCCTGAGTCTTGGGATCATATGGGGGGGTGAGCAAGGAGAAGTGGTAAGAAATCATGAGAAGAGAAGAAGAAGGTTGAGTGGGAGGAGCAACAGAGGGAGAGAGCAAAGAAGTGGATATCCTGATGGAGGGAGCCACTGTGGGGTTAGAGAGAAATCTGGTCCTAGGAAAAAGCCCAAGAACCCACAAGATGATCCTAGCTAGGACTCCAAGTAATAGTGGAGAGGATGCCTAAACAGACCTTCCCCTGTAATCCAATGAATGACCACCATAATTGTCATTATAGAACCTTCATCTAGCAACTGATGGAGGCAGAAGCAGAGATCAATAGCTAAGTACCGTGTCGAGCTCCCAGTCTACCTAAAGAGAGAAGAAAGAGTATATGAGCAAAGGGATCAGGATCATGAGGAGGAGATGAACAGAAATGGCTGACAACCTATTGAGAGCTCACTGACTCTGAAATGACAGCTGAGGAACCTTCATGGAAAGGATCTAAACCCCCTGAATGTAGCTGACAGTCGAATGACATGGGCAGTTTGTGAAGCCTCTTGCAGTAGGATCAGGGTATGTTACTAGTACATAAACTGACATCTCAGAGCCCATTCCCTACAGAGAAACACCTTACCCAGCCTTGATACTGGGGGGAGGGACTTGGACCTCAGCTGGATATGCCAGACTGAAGTGATCACCTTGGGATTCCTTGCCCTCCCTGGGCAAGGGGTGAAGGGTTGAGGTGGGGGGAGGCTGAGGGAAGACTGGGAGGGGGAAGGGAGAGGGAGCAGTGATGAGTACAAGAGAAAAAAGAAAAAGAAAAAAAAGAATTTTAAAGTTTATAAAAACTAGTCATCTATATTATGTCTAAAATACACTAAAGTGGTTTCATTTGCGATTTAAGAGGTAAATGCAATATTCTTTTTGTTGTTGTTTTTTGCTTGTTTGTCTTTTCAATACAGGTTTCTCTGTATAGCCCTGACTGTCCTGGATCTCACTCTATAGACCTGGTTTACAGATCTGACTAAACTAAAACTAAAACAGAGATTTGCCTACCTATTCTTCCAGAGTTCTGGTAAGTGCAATATTCTACATGAACAGAATACATTGATATCACGGTGTCTGTGAGTCCTGTCAAGACTATGTCTTTACTATGGTGAAATTTATATCATGCATATTATCTGACAATCCAAGATTAAGGAATTAAAGGGAGCTAGAGAGTTGGCTCTGTGCTGACTGATTTTCCTGGGGCCCAGGATTCAATTCCAGCACTCACATGGAAGCTCACAACTGTCTTTAATTTGGGTCCCAGGAAATTCAAGCATTCTCTTTCCCTTCTGCAGACACCAGGCATGCATGTGGTACACACATATATACAGGTGAAATATTCATATGCATAAAATAACAAAGTATAAAAACAGAAACAGAAAATCTGTCTACCTTACCTCCCTCGGCATCTGAGAGACTTTGGGAGACAGGACTAGGAAAACCCTGAATCCAATCTAGAGGAGAGGGAGGGGCTATAATCATCCCTAGTTTTGATTTCTATTATTTCAGTTACCCACCGCCAAACTAGGTCTGAAAATATGAAAAAGAAAATTTCAGAAATAATTCAAAAGTTTCAGAAATAATTCAAAAGTTCTATACTGTCCTTTTTTTCTTTGCTATACTAGGGATTAATTTAAAAGTTTTTAAATATATCCCTTCAGAGTAGTGTAAAAAAGCTCTCACACCACTTCACTTTCCTGAGCATATGAACCACATCCTCACAGGTGAATCTGTACAGTGAGGCCTCACAGGTGAATCTGTGCAGTGAGGCCAGCCACCATCATAACCCAACTGTTAGGCTACCATGTTGCCAACCTTTATTGTTAGTATTATTATTCCTGCCACTATTTCTCCTGTAGCTCAGGCTGACCTGGAATTCACTATAGAGCTAGGCTGGTCACAGACTCACAGAAATCATCTGTCTAGATCTATTCAGTAGACTTGCAGTAAGGCCAAGCTAGGTTCTGCTTCCAAGCACAAAGCACAGAGTGGTGCTGGGATTTTGAATATGCCAAAGAGATGATCTAAAGTCCTTCCTTACATTAGTGGAAAATTACAATACATTTGAGAGCAACTACGTTCACATAACTTTTATTACAGTATGTTGGTATAATTGTTCTGTGTTACTTATTATGCTTACTCTCTTTAATTTATAAATTTAACTTAATCACAAGTACATATGTATAAACCCTTCACAGATAGGGGAGATTGGATCTACTCCTTTGGAAGCAACAACCTCAAAAAGGATTGAGTGAGAATTTAGTGAGTCTTTCATAAGAGCCCAGGACACTCAGCTTGAATTGGAAGTGGACATTTGGCCCATCCTAAAGGTTAACTTCTCTTGTAGGGAGAAAGCTATTGAAGACTCTCTGCATGTAGTCCCTCACTCTGCAACAGAGACCAGACTGGATCTCCTGGGGGCAAAATAGAACAAGCAGCTAAGCCCTGAGCAAAGCAACAAACTTTGTTTTCTTTAAACAAAAACAGAGGCAAAAGGGTGGGGCAGGGGTGGGAAGGTGTTAATGTGCTGGGTTTGGTGATACCTGCCTTTGATCCAAACACTTGGAAAGTAGAGACCTGAGGATCAGAAGTTCAAGGTCATCCTCAGCTACATAATGAGCTTGAGGCTAGCCTGGGCAACAGACACTGCCTGGAAAAAAGTCAGGGATGGTCTGTGGTATATGTCTGTAATCCCAGGACATAGGAGGCTAAGGAGAATCATGAGTTTGATGCCAACCTGGTTCAAAAAAGAATCAGAGGGAAAGATGAACACAAAGAAAATATAGGTGTAGCAATCTTATTTGTATTTCTACCCTTGATAAGCCATGCTTATCATTCTTATCCTCTGTATAGTTATTGTTAACTCTTCCACATTTTAAATTCTTTTTACTGTGTTTTTTTTGATAAATACAAAATAAAGAAGGAAAAAAAAAAGAAAAAGAAGATAGAAGTGGGGGCTGAAAAAATGCCCCAGCAGTTAAGAATGCTTGCTTTGCAAATATAATGGCTTACGTTCAATCCCGAGAACCCACATAAAAATCTGGGTAAGAGTAAGACTGACCTTACTTTTTCTAGGCAAAAGGGTGCAATCAATTCTCCGATGTCCGGCTGCTTGTCCATAGTCTGGGCCGGGTCCTGGCGGTAGGCTTGCACTAGGGCCTTTTGCCCCGGTCAGCACAGCCACAATCTTGGTGGAGACATTCTGGTGCCTTGCATTCTTCTTTGGAGACCGTGGGTCACTGTTAGGATCTGAGAGTCTCTGTCTGATATAATAAACTTTTAAATAAACAGTTTAAATGCCATATTCTACAACTCTCTGAAGTATGAGGATGTCAGGGACCAAGACCCTGGCTTGAGCCTCTAGGCCTCTAGCTAAAGGCTCCCATGGGAACTGACTGAGAAACCAACCACTGAGCCAGCACGATGTTCTCCCAAGTAGAATAGACATTCTCCCAAGTAAAATAGATGTTCTCCCAGGTAGAATAGATGTTTTTCCCAAAGTAAAAGAGATGTTCTGGTTTGCTTCACAGTAACAGAGAAGTAACTCTAAAGAATAGAATAACAGGAACATTCTGTGGCTAGGTTACATAGCAGTCCTCCCTTAAAGGTAGCTCTAAAGAAT
>PVIH01015177.1:0-50681 GCA_004025045.1 Sigmodon hispidus
GTTATAATAGAAATTAAATTGGATACAAAACTTAGACTCACCAAGGTAAGTATTTTCTCTAATTTTGTCAAATGTAAATGGATTGGACACTGTTACTGTATTTCAAGTCAAAAGATATGTTACTTGGGGAAAGAGGTTCTGCTTTTATTTCCATAGAAAATGAAAGGCTATGGATTCATTCTGGGTTAAGAAAAATCAGATTTGATTGAGGAAACCCCCCCTGAAAAACCTCAGATGGGAACAGATGGCTCATCTTACTTCATTTCTTACTTCATAACTGTTTTGGTTGCATATAGTTTTACTATATTAAGGTTAAAATTTATTTTTTTAACTAAACAAAAAGGGAAAAGTGATGTGGAACAATCCTTTTCTACATTGAAAATATATATTACTCTCACTGGTAAATAAAAAGCTGACAGGCTCATAGTTGGGCAGAGTTAGGGAGATGCCAGATAAGCAAGATGCTAGATAACAGGTAAAGGCACAAGCCATGTAACAATACATAGATTAATAGAAATGGATTAATTTAAATGTATGAGCTAGAATGAGCAATTGGCCAAATATTTATAAGTAATAATAAGCCACTGAGTGGTTATTTGGGAATTAGCAGGTGAGACAGAAAATGCTTCTCCACTCAGTGCATCCCATTTCCAGTGCTGTAAGTGGCCAAAGAAAAGGCTTGTATCCAGACCAGGACACAAGATAAACATTAGGGCTTCTGGTGAGATAGGAACCAGGACACAATAGACCCTTCCTTTTCTGCAGGATTTCTGTGTATCCTTTGGGAGAATGATAGTTTGAGTTAGGAAGAAATTCTGGAAATCAAGCCAACAGCACTAACAGGCACAGCTAGGAAGCAAGAAGAAGAAAGCAAGCTCTGAATCAAATTCCACTTAATGCTGCTCTCTGTTAACTGCACTGAACCAAGAAAATTTACCTTTTATCCCATTATTGTTACTTGTAACCACAAGGCTCCAGGAGGTGTTCTACCTGGGCAGATGGTGATAACTGGGCCAAGTACTCTTGGAGCACTTTGGGAGTGATCTAGAATCTATCATCTCAAATGTCTTCCTCTCAACTTAGACTGAAACAGGTTAGAGAGTCTTCTGTCAGAAGGCCAATCCAGTAGAGAAAGATAGCCTGCATGGTGTGAATCTTAATTACTGTTCTATTGCTGTGAAAAGACAACGTAATCAAGGCAACTCTTAATAAAAGAAAGCATTTAATTGGAGGTCCCCATACAGAGGTGCTTTTAGGCTACCACACCAGGGAATAGCACTGCTAGATCTGTGGACATTCAAATATTTGATTTCTCAAAATAAGGACTTTTTCTGTCTCTATGTTCTCTCCTAAAATATGTAGCTACCTGTATATACTCCCTATTATCAGGCTTCAAACATTAACAACATGGATTACCTATTTATGCCCATGCCTGTAGTCTGCAGCATGCCTCCTTGCCATGTGGCTTCTATGGTCAGGTGATTATAACAGAAAAGCCAGGATTGTCAAAACAATTTTGCTCAACAAAAGAACCTCAGGAGGCATCACCATCTCTGACTTCAAGCTATACTATAGAGCTACAGTAATAAAAACAGCCTGGTACTGGCATAAAAAAACAGACTTGTGGATCAATGGAATAGAATTGAGGATCCAGACATTAACCCAAAAACCTATGAACACTTGATCTTTGACAAAGAGCCCCAAAATAGTCAATAAAAAAAGATAGTATATTTTTTTTAAAACTTTATTTATTTGCCTTGGTGTTTGCCTGGAACTGGAACTATAGACAGTTGTTAGCTGCCATGTGGGTGCTGGGAATCGAACCCAGGTCCTCTGGAAGAGCAGATGGTGCTCTTAACCGCTGAGCCATCTCTCCAGCCCCCAAGATAGTATATTTAACAAATGGTATTGGCCTAGCTGGATGGTAGTGTATAGAAAAATGCAAATAGATCCATGCCTGTCACCCTGCACAAAACTCCAATCCAAGTGGATCAAAGACCTCAACATACACCCAGCCACTCTGAACTTGATAGAAAAGAAAGTGGGAAATACACTTCTACGAATTGGCACAGGCAACCACTTCCTAAAGATAACACCAGTGGCACAGACACTAAGATCAACAATCAATAAGTGGGATCTCCTGAAGCTGAGAAGCTTCTGCAAAGTCAAGGACACTGTCAATAGGACTAAAGGACAGCCTACAGAATGGGAAAAGATTTTCACCAACCCTACAAGTGGTAGAGGATTGATCTCTAAGATATATAAAGAACTCAAGAATCTAGAGCCCCAAACCTTGAATAACCCAATCCAAAAATGGGGTTCAGATCTAAAAAGGGAATTCTCAGTAGAAGAATTACGAGTTGCTGAAAGGCACTTGAAAAAGTGTTCATCATCTTTAGCTATCAGAGAAATGCAAATCAAAACAACTTTGAGATACCACCTGACACCTGTCAATCAGGCTAAGATAAAAGACACAGATGACAGCCTATGCTGGAGAGGGTGCAGAGCAAGGGGAACACTCCTCCATTGTTGGTGGAAGTGTAAGCTTGTTTAACCACTCTAGAATTCAGTATGGCAGTTTATCAGAAAACTGAGAATCAATCTCCTCAAGGACCCAGCAATACCACTTCTGGGTGTATACCCTAAAGATGCACAGTGGCACTCCAATGGCATTAGTTCAGCTATGTTCATAGCAGCATTATTTGTAATAGCAAGAACCTGGAAACAACCTAGATGCCCCTCAACTGAAGAATGGATTAACAAACTGTGGTACATCTACATAATGGAATACTACTCAGCAGTAAGAAAAAATGATATCCTAAAATTTGCAGGCAAATGGGTGGATTTGGAGAATATCCTCCTGAGCGAAGTATCACAAACTCAGAGAGATAAGCAGGGGATGTACTCACTCACTAGTGGTCTCTAAACAAACAAACAAGAAAAAAAGCCAAACATGGTATCACAAACCCAGAAAGATAATCAGGGGATGTATTCCATCATTAGTGGACTCTAAACAAAAAAAAAGCAAAGCATGCCCAAACTGCAAACCACAACCACTGAACAGCTTGGGATCAGAAACACCCTGGACTGACTCCTTGGATCCCACTCCACCTAGAGGAACACCTGACTCAGTCTTGATGTTGTGGGGAGAAAAGTGGATTTGCCAGGAGAGGAGACTGAACTAAGCAATATTGGGACCTTGGGATCTTGGGATCGCCTGCCCATGTGAGGGATGGGGAGATGTGGAGAAGAAGGAATGACCTGATTTGATGGGAGGGGGAAGGGACCTTGATTAAGGATATACAAGGATAGAAAATGTGACTTCTTTATTCATAATTAAAAAAAAGAAAGGTAACAAATATCTAAGCAGAAACATTAGGAGGCATCCCCAAGCTTCTACCTATAGTCCTTTCTCCCCTCTGCTATAAGAACAGCATGCCGTAAGTAGGAATTATTTTACCAATCAGAGTCCTAGAACAACACGGGGCAGAGTTACAGACAACAAAAATGACAGCAGACATGAGCAGGGAAGGAATCTTTATCATCATTAACCACTGAGTTTGGAGCTATGTGCTACTGCAGGGCAATAAAGCAGCTATATCAAGTCATTTAACAGAGATTTATTGAGTATCTTCATCTAGCCATACATCAAACTTGTTTTAAGAATGACCACACTAGATAAGAGTTCATGGCTTTGAGACATTAACACTCTGGCTAATCAGTGGGTCCCAAAAACCCTGGAGATTTTCTAGTATAAGCCCCAGGAACAAACTTATCTCTTAGGACCCCATCTGTCAGGAGTAAACAGTTGATAAAGAAACAAGGAATTTTATTGATTTTGCTAAATAAAAAGTGTAGTAAGAAGTTTCTGGCCTGGCCTAGCCCTCGTGTCCAGACTACCCAAAGCTGCTTACTCTCAATAATCACACAAAGTCTTATATTAATGACAAATTGTTTGGCTTATGGCTTAGGCTCATTATCAGCTAGCTCTTACATCTTAACCCATTTCTATTCATCTATGTCTTGTCACATGGCTTGTGGCTTTACCTGTACTTTTACATCTTGATCTCTCTGCAGCAACTCATAGCATCTCTGTCTGACTCCATGATCCTTCTCCTTTATCTATGCTTGGAATCCCACCTGTCTCTAAACTGCTTCACCATAGGCCATAACAGTTCCTTTATTATTCAATAGAAATTCACAGCATACAGAAAGACATCCCACATCAAAAAAAAGTCTAGAAATGAAGCTTGAAGAAGGGATGGGTCTAGAAGCTTCTCCCCTTCTTGGCTTTGTTTTCCTCTGTGTTGATCTCCATCCTCTGATAGCACTGCTCCTATGGGACAAAGTGGTCACCACAGATCAAGCACTCCACAGGTCTATAGCCTCCAATCCTAACAAAGCCTTGAGCCTGTCTCTCGGTGTCCCTGTAGGTCATAGGTAGCCTAAACAATCAGTGTCCAGAGAGAGAGAAGGAGAATATAAACTTGGTAAGCTGGTCTGAGGTCATGACTCCATCAAGACACATGACCACAATAGGCTGAACAGAAGGTACCCCAAGAACAATCAGAGCACCTTCTCGGGACATTATATTATATATATGCACATCAGCATCCTCAAGTCCCTGACCAATGCAGTCCAGAGCTGGCTCTGCTAAACCCCACGCTCAGGGCATCACATCACTGGTTGACATCAGCCACTGATAGAGTGTTTACACCATGAACATTGGCAAGTACTTCAAACCAGGATTGTAACAGTCCCTGAGAACCAATTGTCACACATTTATCAGCAGAAACATGGAGCAATTGGCCGAAGTTCCAGCATCCTCTCATGTGACTCTTGCATCCCTGATCGACTCCCAGTGAATTTCTTCATTTGTAACTGTCAAGTGGGAAAATTGAGTTCTTGACTTCTAAGGTTGTATTCAATCTCTGCCAGTTTGAGACTTTCAAAAGTGTGTTTACATATGTGTATATATACAGCAATGCATGCACATTCAAGTTTAAATTTCTCTCTGCATCAGAAATCGTAAGTACAGGCACCTGGTATAAACTCCAGTATGGTTTCGTGAACTGTACCTCCCCTCTCTTGGTCTATTAAATCATTTTCCCTCCAAAGGTACACATGTTGTGGCATAAGGAGCAAACTGTTGACAGATGGTGGAGAAACTTCACAGGCCCATAATTGAGACTTATTTTCATACATTTGTGCCAGTTTGAAATCTAATTGCCAATAAAGCAATACTGTGATACTGCCACATCTAATACCTCCACCACTCTCCAAAGTTACACTTGAATCCACTAGCAAACTTTAATCTCCCAGAGAAAAATATTCCACGCTCTCTGTCGGAAAAGCAGTGCTATAAATCCACATACAGTGGTTCATTTTCAAATGCGAACCTCCTTTCCCTAGTCCCCAAAGAGCTCTTACTCAGCTAATGTTAGTGCCTGCCTGAGAGCAGTACATATTCTTTGTTTACTTGACAGAAGCACAGATGTGCCTGGGCGAGCCTGTGATGGGCTCTTTGCAGAGAAATGCAGAGGACTTCTCTGGGCCAACTTATTCGCCTTACATCTCTGGTTATATTTTGTCACGCTAGTGGGAAGTTAGCCAGACACCCAGCCCCACCCGCAGAGAGAGGGAGGTGTAGGAACCCCAGCCTTCTCAGCTTGCTTCTTTGTTTTCCCTCTCTTGATGAAAGAGTTTGAGGACAGGTCGATCCAGATCAATCTGAAGCTGTAAATAAAAAGGCAAGCTTTCAAGGGGATGAGGGAGCTCAGAGGCTGGGTTTGTTTGTATGTACTGAAAAATGCCACCTGTCATCTCAAACTAAGACTGCTAAAAAACTAGTAATGGCTATCCCTCCCCAGGCAGAGCCCTGTCCACATTACAAAGAAAGAGTTATTGTGTGTAGAACCCAGAGATGCTGTCCCATAGGCCGTAAGTATATTCCTTGCCTTTATCATCTCTGGAAGCATCTTAGGCAGCAGCTTATTATTTTTTCCATTTTGCAGATAATAAACTAAGATAAATCTTCAATTGGGCTGGTGGCAGAAAGACTGTAAGAGCCAGAGGTAGAAGACATCTGCAATGAAACAGTATTTGGCAGACATCACAAGGCCATTGAATACATGAGCTCATGCAGCTGTGACTGCATGCATGAGACCTGCAGAAGATCAAGCCAGCCAAATTCCAGCAGGGATGGAGGAGGAACTAATGAAGGCCCACCCCTAGCTAGGAAGCTATTGGCAATTGATGGTCAATATAGGAGAGACAGTTTTCTTCAGGGATGTGGTCCCTGAGAGGCTGCCCATGCTATAGTAGATGCTCCCATACTCATGGACATTTTACAAACAGCAGTAAGTGAACTTGGTGGGTTTTAAAACATAGCACATGAAGTTGGGGAGCAAAAGTGGTAGAGGTTATAGGGGAGGAATTTAAGAGGAGGAAATGAGGCAGTATATTTGATCAAAACATATCACATGTGTAATAAATCCTTAAACAATAAAAAAAATGTCGGGAACCAAAACCTAACAACCTTTTTTTCAGTTTATAAGTTAGCTTCTACAGCTAGCCTTTTATTATCAGTTTACACCCTAGGTAGCTGGTCAGAAGACTACATCCCTTATTGTTCTAAGCTAGGCCGTGACTCAAGGTGGCTTCCTTTGATCCTCTCAGACCAGCAGGTGACATTCTTCAGGCATTCAACTGAGAACAGATAGATTTCCATATCAATTCTCCCCTGTCCGTTACTTCCCACTTCAGGCTTGCCACCTAATCTTCCCCTTCCTCTCAGATACATGCATTTCTTTACATTCTATTTAAACCATGGCTGGAAGAATAAAGTGTGCCAAAGCTTCAATGAAAATTCCTCCGTGTTCCTGTTTCTCCATTTGTCTCACCCCCAGTTTCAGGTCCACGTTGAAGACCCTGCTGGCCGGGGCAAACTGGCACCCAACAAAAAGAAGACATTTTTCACTAAACACAGCTGTCTTTTTTTCTTATTGCTCTGATAAAATTCTCTGACAAAAATGATTTAAGGAAGAAATGGTTTATTCTGGTTTACTGCTCAAGAGAACAATTTGTTATGGTGGGGAAAGAAGTTAAGACAGCAAACGGCTTCAGTATGTGCTGATATCACAGCCAGGATCCAGAAGTTGAGAGTGATGAATGCATGCTACTGCTCAGCTCCCTTTCTCCACTTATACAGCCTAGGATCCCAGCCAGGGAATGGTGACACCCACAGTGGGCAGGTCTTCTCATCTTCTCACAATCATCCCTACAGCATGCCCAGAGACTCATCTCCCACATGATTGTAGCTTCTGCCAAATTGAGAACACTAACTCATCATATCAACATTTTTTTCAGTAAATTGTATTTCATTTGAACCACTGAAAGTTCAGTGTCTGAACTGAAACATGTGGAAGTATAAAGCATACATTGGTTTTCAAATACTTAAAGGAATGGGAGCCTGAGTAATGGACAACAAAAATGCACATACTTGAGAAGAATTAGGTCTGGTGTTCTACAGCACAATAGGGTGACTACAGTTTGTAGCCATTTATTAGCTGATTTATAAGGTGCTACGAGATTGATACAGCAAGTTAGCTCTAATAATATTTAGTGACAATTCATAGTCCATATCACTGAATAATCTTTGTCAGATTATGTTGTATCATTATAAAGAGGAAGACACAAATGGGTAAAAAAAAACAATCACTTCTAGAAAAAACTTCTGGGTGAATGAAGAGGTATGTGTGTTATGCTTGTATCATGTATTCTTTTTTTATTATGAGTAAAGTCACATCTTCTAAAAAAAAAAATAAGGAGCTAGGAGAGATTTCAAATTTTTTCAGTTGAAAGAAATGGTGTTACATGATATGGATATGCTAATTATCCTAATTTAGTGGTTACACAATGGACATGTATTAAATTACACACTATATCACATAAATATCTGCAATTATTATATGTTTATTTTTAAAGCATAGAGTGAAAATAATATCCCTCAATAAGAATGTGTTTGTATTGACTATGTATTGAAATTACAGTTTTGAAGTATTAGGTTATCTAAAATATACTACTGGCCAATAGAAAATTTTAAATCATATGTATGATATGTTAAAATATGTATTTGTTATTTGATCTTGTTTCCTAGCACATAATTGCTAAAATCTTTGGAATGTCTAAAGTATTTGAGGATTGTCAGCCCTATTCTCCAACACCCACAAAGAAAAAAGGAACTCAAGATTAAGTTGGTCACCAATGGCCAGTAAGGCAGTCAACCATGCCTTTGTAATGAACCCCTCATAAAAACCCAGCAAAACAGATCTCAGATGGCTTCCCAACAGGTTTCTGGAGGTGGCACATGCATGAAACCAATACACACTCTCATACCTGGTCCAGTCCATCTGCTCTAGCTCATTTTCTGTTACTCTACAAAACACCTTTGGTTGGTCTCTTATAACAGAAAGGGATTTGTCCAGCTTACCATGGTTCAAAATCTAAATATCACTTTCCAGGCTGTATGACATCATGGATAATGTCAGAGCAAGAACATGGACTTATGAGAGACAACATATAAAGAGACAAGGAGTGTGTACAGTGGTCTCTCTTCTTTCTCTTACAAAGCCACCAGTGTGAGTCATGGGGACCCACCAAGCTGAACTAACCTGATCACAGTCTTCTCTTATTAGGATTTTTCTAAAGTTATGGAACACATAGAACACCTATATTTCATAAAAGAAAGTTGATTAGAGTGTTCGGCAGTACAATGATGACTGTCTGCACTCTGTAGAGGCTGAGATACTAATAGCTGCTCATGAAGCTTGTTACTAAGACTTCTAACCTAGCTCTAAAGGTTGGGAAGGTTCTTAGAAAGTTGTTGGTCTTCAGTCCACAATGAACCCCAAAGAAGCTGGAGTCTAATGTCAGCAAGGATGATGCAGCAGAAGTAGCAGCAGATATGGACACATTCAGCAAAAATGGGAAGCAGGCAAGCAAGCATTTCTTTGATGTGTTTTGTATTATGTTTCTGGTCCAGACTTTCCCGGTCTGGACCAGAGGTTTGCTCCCACTCTCAGCCCCACTTAGCCTCAAATAATCTCACACAGGCTTATATTATTTTTACGCTGATCAGCCTAGGGCCCAGGCATATAACTTGCTAGCTCTTTACTCTTTTTTTTTTTTTAACTTTATTTATTTATTTATTTATTTGCCTTGGTGTTTGCCTAGCTCTTTACTCTTAAACTAACCCATCTCTCTTACCCTATTCAGCCATGCAGCAGAGCAGCATTTGAACTTCTTTCCTCTGCATCATCTCCTGGCATCTGCATTGTCTCTCTGGCAGCTCTGTGATGTCTGTGTCTGGTATCTGTGTCTACTCTGAGATGTTCCTAAATTTTCTTAACCTGGTAGCCCCACCCACACTTCCTGTCTGCCTTTAGCCAATCAGCTTTTATTAAACCCATAGGCGGACAAATATTTACAATAACAGAAAACAGTAGCAACATAACATAATCCCACTACAGATGTGCATATGGATCTCTTTATATCTGAGCCACTGCTGCTAGAAGGAACTTGTCATTCCTCTATTTTCCCACAAGATAACATTTTTATTGCTTATTTAAGAGTTTCACATAATCCACCCTGATCACATTCACTTTCCAGTCTTCTCAAGTCCACTCCCCACACTTGCGACTTCCCCCAAACTAAAAAAAGAAGAAAAGAAAAATAAATATCTGACCTATACTGCTACCAAAGTCCATGATGGAGTCCATGGCCCATGCTGTGGCCAGAGGCCATGAGGATGCTTGTGGTCTGAGCTCCCACTAGAGACCATGTGTGAGAAGCCGCACTCACTGCTGCCATTCCAAGATGGCGTCGACATCCTGTGCTCTAATGTGTAAATAAGTAGACTGCGCAGGTGCAAGGGGAATTTCCACTCCTTGTGCTCTGCCTCTCCCGTGGCGTCACCTTGCCCGATTGAGCTACAGCCAATCTGAGTCTGACACGTCCTAGGCGGGGGCCAGTTTCCTATATAAGGGACGGGTTTTAGCCGTTTGGAGTCTCCGCCTTCTCAGCTTATGCTCTCCCTCTCAAGAGGCATTAAAGCTTTTCTGCAGAAGGATCCTACATGTGTCGCGTCGTTCTTGCTGGCGAGACGGTAGCGCGGACAACCATGTTGATGTCCACGGCCTATATTACTACTGAAGACCATGTGTATCTTTAGTCTATGCTGCTGCCTGCAGTCATGTTGATATCCATGGCCTGTGCTGCAGACAAGGGCTGTGTTGGTGTCCACGGTCTGTACTGCCACTGGAAGCCTTGCTGAAGTCCATGGTCCATGCTGATGCTCTGTGGTCTGTGTCGTTACCAGAAACCATGTGAAAGCCCATGATCTGTACTGCTGCTGACTGTAGAGAACAAGGAAGCTTCTTCTGCAGTGGTACCAATGACTGCAGACTCACAGTTGAGAATGAGATATATAGAGGGCTTCCTCTACTTCATCCCCACCCCCACCCTAACCTTCCAAGACTAGAAGGAAGGAAAGAAGAGAGGGGGGAAGGGAGAGAGGGAGGGAAGGAAGGCAGAGAGAGAAGGAAGGAAGGAAGAAAAAAGAAAGGAAGGAAGAAAGGAAGAAAGGCAAAAACAAGTCTAGACAGGAAGCCATTGAAGAGAACTCCTAAAGATCTGTGATAGGAACCCTAAAGTGTAGCTCTAAACAATTGATGATTCTGGTGGGGGCAGGGTAAGGAATGGCACAGTTTGCTTTAAGGAGCTGGCCACTGAGGATTTGACCATGCTCCAGTAAGAATCTGGATCTTCTCTTTTTTTTTTTTTTTTTAACATAAATTATTGACTCTTGGGGAAATTTATATCATGCACACCAATCACAGTCACTTCCCATTTTCTCTATATCTGCCCTTCAGCATTGTAGCATCTCCCCAAAAGAAAAATTAGCAAAAACAAAAATAAACAAAATATATTAATTACAAAAACAATCCCCCAAAATCAAAATGAAAATGAAAAAAGAAACAACTTTGCTCCTCAGTCTTTCCCACCTTTCCATCACCTCTTCATCCATCTTAGTGGCACTGGGAGATACAGTGTGTCATGAAGCAGATCCTTTTGCAAATGTTCATTGTGTAATGAGTTGCTGGTCTGGTTCGAGGCATCTGGCTTCTGCTACACAATCAATACTGTGCTCTCATTGAAACTCCTCTCAGGTATCTTGCTGTTGCCTCAAGTCCTGGAGATCCTGTGGCTACAGTTCCAAAGGACCAGTTCCTTCATGTGCTCCAGCAGGTCGTAGATGGGGTAGATGTTGGAGTGGGCCAACTCAAAGCCCTGGATGTATACCTGGATAGTAGCTAAGTTGGTCAGTACAGGGCCACTGGAACTACCTCCCTCAGAGGAAGAGTGGGGCCAGCTCTCCAGTGTCTGGATTATTAGGGCCATCTCTCCCCATGTGGGGTGAAGCTAACTCTCCCAGGGCCAGCAGAGGGTGGGGCCCACTCAGCATGGCCCTTGGATTTCAACACTCATGAGTCACATGGGCCCCTATGGTAAGATGGGCAATGAACATCAACACAGACCCCCACTGCAGTAGGATCATAGACCCAGACATGGCCCTCAGCAACAGCCTGGACTGGGATGTCACCATAGCTTCAGGTGGCAGCGCAGACCACTCAGATCAGTATGACACAGCAGAAGCATGACTCTCAGACACCAACATGGCTTCAGATGTCAGTCTAGACTCCAGGCATCTGTATGGTCTTCAGTGGTAACAGGTGCCATGGACAATAACATAAGCCCTGGCTTCGTATGATGATGGAACCAGACTTGGCTCTTGGCAGCAGCTAAGGCCCAGATGTCACCATTGGTCAGGGTGGCAATCAGGCCACTCACTTCAGCCCATTCCTCACTGTCTTCACCTCTTCAGGTTGGCCTACCTCCACAGCACATGAACTGTTAGGCTGTTGTATAAGGTTTCTGTCCAGGACTTTCAGGTCTAGACCAGAGATTTGACTGGCAATCTGGCAGTCCCACAGAAACACAAAAATGCTTACATTAATTTTATGCTCATTGGACTAGAGCCTAGGCATATAACTTGCAAACTCTTTACCCTTAAACTAATCCATCTGTCTTATCTGGTTCAGCCTTGTGGCTCAGTAACTTTTCTCAGAGCAGCATTTCAGCTTCCTTCCTCTGCATCTGTTGCCATCTCCTCATCCTGTCTCTGTTATGTCCCTGTGGCATCTCTGCTCTGCTCTGAGATGTTCCCAGAGTTTTCTTAGCCTGGTAGCCCTGCCCACACTTCCTGTCTGTCTTTGGCCAATCAGCATTTTTATTAAGCCAGTAGGTGGGACAATTATTTACAATGGAATAGAATACAATCTTCCTATATTAGGCCTCTCTCTCTCTTTCTCTCTCTCACTCTCCCTCTCTCTTTCTCCCTCCCACTTACCCATCATATTTTCACTTACGGGTCTTCCCTTTTTAATTAAACCTTCTTGGAGACATTCTCAGAGACCTGCCCAGAAGTTGATTGCAGATCCAGATTAATCATTCCAGCTTCCCAAAGGCCCACATCTAAATACCACAGTCAGGTTAAATTTATAGTTTCAACCTGAGTTTCTGAGGGCACATACCATGCTCAATCTCTTTATCTGGCCTTCTTCAGTGTCCTTTTAATTTTCTTAACAATAACCCAAGAAATGTTTGTAAATGCTTCGCTGATGAATGGTTTGAGTGAGAATGCCTCATAGGTGTGTATGTTTGAATACTTCGTCTCCAGTTGGCCAAGCTGTTTGGCAAGGATAGAAGATGTGGCTTTGTCTGAGGAGGTATGTCACTAGAGATAGGCCTTGAGGTTTCCAAAGCCTACACCACGCCTAGTCAGCTTTCCCACTACTTGCTCTGTCTCTGTCTCTCTTTTTATCTCTGTGTGTCTCTATCTCTTTCTGTCTTTATCTATTATCATCCATCCATTTATCTAGCTGTTATCTATCATCTATCTATCTATCTGCTTCTCTCTCTCCCTTCTTCCTTCTCTGCCCCCACCTCCTGCTTGTGGATCAGGATTTGAGCTCTCAGCTACTACTCCAGCACCATGTCTGCCTGCCTGCTCCCATGATTCCTGCCATGATGGTCATGGACTCTAGCTCTCCGGAACTATAAACCTCAACTAATTCTTTCCTTTGTAAGATGGTAATAGTGTTTTGCCACAATAAAAAAAAAAAAGTAACTAAGACACCTTGGTTCTGTGAACCATCCAAGGCAGTTGAACTTGAGGATGTGGGAACCCTGTTTCAAAGCTATTTGATTAGAAACCCAGGAAAGAAGATAATCATGGGCCTGTGACTAGTGTGGGAAGACAGGCAGTCTTGAGAACTGAGGTATCCACCTGGGAGATCCGATGCTATTTCCAGACAGCTAGAATTATGTATTTCTTTTTTTTTATGTATTTCTATATTAGCTCTAATCAAATTGGAGGACAGCTGCCTGGTGTTCCCTACAGAATTTGTTGTTTGCTTGATGAGAAACAACACACACTACCAGTGTGCACGGTTTACTGAGTAAGAAGGCAGAAGAGTGGAGTCTGTGTCCCCTGTGTCCTCAGGTGGATGGACAGATATGCTTAGTTTGGATTTCTCTCAAGTAGCTTCAATCTAGATCGTGCAGTCTTATCCCTTTTTAGTTTGGGCTGAGTACCATGGACACAGCTTAAGGTTGTTGGGCCTCCATGAGTCTGAAAGGTAACTATATCCCAGGAATCCCTTTGTCTTCTTTTTGAGGACCTGATGACCATCCAGATGTCCTCTAGCTGCCACAGTATCATCTAGAGAATATTGAAAACATCACTGTGACAGCAATACAAGTCCCTTTCCACCCTGTGCAGCTCTTCTAGCCCATTGCCCTGTCAGTCAGGGTCTCTTAGCATCTCTATCCTGACATCCTCGTAACCTTACAGCTCCTTACAGCTCCTTACAGCTCCTTCACACTCTGTCAGCTTGCCTCCCGGTCACCCATAAAGAAAATTAGACAGCTCACACCTAGAACTTCTCTGGGGTGTCTAAATTCTGCATCCAGAGATACAGCAGCCATGCACCAACACCTCTGGGTTCTGTCGGTGCCAGTTCCCTGAATCCATTCCTGTCTTTCATTTGAACATGTTCATCCATACCTTAGCTGAAATATCATTGCAAATGGAATTTTCCAAAGGACACAACAATAAATACGTGTGAGAATGAAGCCCCTGGGAAGCAGATAACAATGTGTTTATATCAGAGGACAGTAAGCAAGCATTTGCATACTGACTAAAATATGAATTTGTTAAAACAGAGTATATGCCCACCTTCTGGAATGGCCTGCATACATTCTTTAATGATGTTATAAAAAAGTACATAATGACTTGGAAAATTGCCCCTAATATATATTTAAGTGCTAAAAGCATATTACAGAACAGTACATTTAAACATGATGCTATTTTTAGAGTGTTTATATATTTGTGAGAAAGGCTGCAAAAAAACTCATTGAAATGATCAACACGGTTGTGATTTATAAACAAATACACCTTTCAGCACACAGACATGTTCTCCTCATTTGTCTTCGGTGCTGTGCATGGAATCCAAAGCCTCACACTTGCTAGGCAGGCATGCCACCAATGAGTTTAACCCTCAACCTCTCCTTCCCTACAGCAGCCACTCCATTTTTCTTCCTCTTTTTCCAACTTTTCAAAATCCCTGAGAGAGGAGCTCATGGCTGTGTTCAATGAGTGACACCAGTTATTAGGAGTTGTGACAATTATTAGACATGGAATGATAAATCTCTCCAGTGGGGCTCAGGGTCAATGTTAGGGAGTCCCAGAACATTCTATTACTATACAGCCCATTCTTGAGATGAATAAGAATAGGAGGGGCATGAAGAGATGTCAGAAGCAGCTCAGCTCCCATGTCTTTTGATTTCAAGAGGAAACCTAGAGAAGGTATGTGATGGAATTCCAGTGATCCATCCCCAGAGTACAGATACAAACAGCAGCAGCCATGGATGGCCCTCACCAAGGAATGAATGTAAAACCTTAACTAACCATGTGGGCAAGTCATCAGAGACTTTTGTATTTCCCAAGAACCTATTACCTGACTTCATAGAAAGTGCATGGTCTCTGGGTCAGAGAGATCTGCATTTCAACCCTGACTAGATACTTACTAGCAATGTGACCTTGGGAAAGTCATTCAATTTCTCTGATTCTCCACTCCTACATAGTTGGTAGAGACCAACAGAGATAGATAATGCATGGTGTTAGGAGACTAGGTAGCTAGCACAGATTTGAGAATGGGTACTGATAAACAGTTACAGATAGGAAGAAAAAAACTGCAATGGCAGAGGTAGCATTCCATGAGGCCAGTCCTCCAAACAAAAGCTGCTTTATAGAAGTTTCCTTCTGGATTAGGAATATTCCCCCTCTATCATTTGAAGCCTTGCCTCAGGTCATGTGGAAGAACATATAGCCTAGCAGGACAAAGGGTTTAACTAATTTGAAAAGTTCTTATGGGAAAGTTAAGATTTGTTGATATTCAGCAGCAAAAGTGGAAAGAACATAGACTTGGCTTCTAGGTGCTCTGGCTTGTGAAGACCTAGCTAGCATGCTGCACAAAGCACAGATACTCCCATCCAACCTGAAGATTCCTCTACAGGGCAGCCTACTAGACTAGACGCAGGCCAACTAGTCAGCCACTGTGACACCATCAAAGAAACCTCTCAATGCCCAGGTCCACATGGAGGATACAGCTCTTCCTTGACAAAAACCATCTTGATTCTCAGATGACAGACAGGCCTCCTAATACTTTACTACCACACCCCTAGAATGGGGCTTATTCCACCCCCCACCCCCATCCACTTTTAAGGAGGCAAGAGGTGCTAACTCCAGCCAATGCTGTACAGTGGGTGTTCACTGAGGAAGGGCAAGAACTCACCTGGAGCTAGAATTATAGGTGATTGTGAGTTACCTGATGTGGACACCAGGAACTTAACTTTAAGCCATCTCTATAGCCTCTTAGGTTTTAATCAGTGACAAAGTGATGGGGCTTCTCAGAAGTCTTAATGGACAGCTAATCTGTGTGCTCAAGGGGAGGAGGGAGGCTTTTCAGACTCCGGAGTTCAAATTATTTCGCGTGTGAACCAAATCTCAGAGATTGTGCTTTTGACCGGACCTTGTTTCCCAGCTTGAATTTCCTCTTTGGAGAACCATGTCTGCACTGTATTCAAGACATAACTCAAAAATTCAGCCTGAAACTAGCTAATTACAAAGCTTTTCTCATTTATCCTAGCTGAAAGGATATGGCAAGCTTGATCTTAATCTGGTCTCATTGAAATAAAAATCTCAAAAATAAAAAAGCACAGTATCATTATCTTAACCTGAAAATTTACAAGGATTTCTTTATATTATGAATTCCATTAGCAACTAATATTGGTACTCATAGGTCCCAGTTCCTGGATTGGGATGTGGATAGGGCTCTCCTGATCTCCTGCTATATCTCAGAACATCTCATCCCATGGGCTATGGTCCTTGCCAAAACAGTCAGGTAACATAGCCATTCACCTAAAGTCTACTTTTACCTCTCTCATCTCCCATCAGTGTTTGCTCTCTTGCTAGGTGGCCAGTAACACTTCAGTGCAAGACGTCTCCAAGGTTTTCTCTACTGTAGGCATTCCGAGACCTCCTCTGCCTCTAACTTCATACTTCTTCATCTTGACACTGGGCACCAGACTTGCTCTCTGCCCATCTTCTCTACTTCAGTCACCCAGCAGCATCCTAAGGTCAGCTGCACTCAATTTTCCTATCACTTCAGTGACCTTCCTTGTCACTTCCCACATGTACATATGGGTATATAATTCCACAATTACCTCTGCCCACTGCCTGCCTCTTCCAAGTCCCCTCTCATGATCTATTCTTTCTGAGCTTCACCCTTGATATAACCCTGTCCTTCAGCCATCTCATTGTCATCATATCATCCAGAAAACTGTCTTGAGTCCCTTGGATCTGTACAGGGGTTGGCATATCTTCTTTGAGGCTCAAAACACAACTGAGATGTGGTAGCCCAATGGTGTATTAACTTTTCTTGAGCAGATGTGTGTAAACATCTACTTACTACAGTTAAGAGCGCTAGTGATGTTGGGTATGGGGATTCATGCCTTTGATCCCAGAATTTGGGAAGCAAAGATAGAAGGATCTCTGTGAGTTCAAGGTCATCCTAGACTACACGGCAAGTTCTAAAAATGCTAGTGATAGAACAATGGTCAATGTATCCAAAACAGGTGAACCAGGGCGTTAATTGGGCTCAGTCACAGGAACACAGGTGAGGGGTTAGGAGAGGAGAAGAGCCTAGGTGACCCAAAATGGCTGGAACACTGGAAGGTTCTCCCCCCTCCCCCAGCATGAATGACGAATTCCCTATAGCTGCAGAGATGGAGGCCTCCTCCCTCCAGTTAACCTAACACTCCTGGAGACCATATGCAGCTGGAGCAGAATTACATCCAACTGAAATGGAAGCACAAAACTTCACGTAAGAGAAGAATGCCTCCAGCCTCCTTCTACGAGGAAGGACAGGAAGCCTAATCTTGAGGGTCTCCTTCAGGTAATCACAGTTACCTTAATTAATATGGTAATAGCCAATATGCTAAAGACATTAATTTAGTTTCTCAAAGACACACATTTGTTAATTGGTAGACCAGAAACTTCATCTAGATCCACCTACCTCTCACTGCCCACTTAGGTGTGTAAGTGACGTCATTAGTTACGAGAGGACAAACATGACCAAAGCAGTCATCTTTGCCTCCTGAGAGCTCATCATTTTAACTGGAGCCAAGATAAACAAGGCAGTCTATTTCTAAAACAGATTTAAATCTCAGAAAAAGCAACACCAGGAGACAAGGGAGGGCTATGCTTCTCTCTTCATCCTCATTATATCAGAAAGGGAACAAAAGTCATAGAGACATTAAATATTTTCCCAAGGCCTCATGGGTAGCAAGTGATGATACCAGCATGCAAATCCAGGCAGTCTGATTCCAGAGTCTGTATTCTTAACAAATACTCTCCTACTTCCCTGCATTGGTCCTTAGGCAGTTATAATGCCTACTGTTAAGCTGTTATCCTGTTTCATGTGGAATCAGCTGCATCTATAGTCATTTCCAGAGTAAGGATGCAGAATACCAAATGTGAATTTGTAGCAGCTAGGGTGAGTAAGATTTCTCATTCCTCAGCCTGATAAGACCTCCTAAAATGACAGTGAACAGATTCTAAAGATATGTAACCGAATTAAACAACGAGAGCAATGTTGAAACATCAATAGAAGACAGTTTGACATGTTTCTAGAATATTCTGAGAAGAAATTGGCAATGGAAGAAGAGATAGCCCAAAGCCATATGAGAATGGGTTCAACCAACAGAGAAGATTCCCCTGTTGTGTCCTACTCTTAAGAAGAAGAACGGGAGGCACAGGAATGAAAAGATGGGGGTTAAAACAAAGGCCTTAAAAAGAGCATTGCTCTTCCCTCTCTAACCAGTGCACCCTGCACCATGATATGGGCCATCCAAAGGAAAAGAAGAATGCACTCTCTGGAAGTAAAATGACCTACCTGGGAAGCTCTGGCACTGAGACCCTTCTCCGGGAAGCACCACTCAGCCACCACAGGTATCAGCCCTATAAGCCCTCTGTCTGCAGAGCTTCAAGCTCACTTTGTTATACACAAATAGACAACTGAGCATCAGAAGACGTCTGAGGCAAGCCTCTAACATGAAAGTAGGAGACCAAGAATACAGGAAAAGCAGCTCAGTGATGAAGAGCACTTATTGCTTTTGCAGAGAACTATAGTTTGGTTTACCCACATCTGGTGTCTCATAACCACTTGCAATTTCAGGTCCAGAGGATCTAATGCCCTTTTCTGGTCTCTGCAGGAACCTGAACTCACACGTATATACATCACACATACAGACACTCAGAGACACATAATTAAGAGTGAAAAATAAGGGGCTGGAGAGACAGCTCAGGAGTTAGAATACTGGCTGTTCTTCTTCCAGGAGACATAGTCTATTTCCTAGCACCAACATGGTGGTTCACACCCTGTCTGTAACTCTACTTCCAGGGGATCCACACATGGTACACATACATATACTCAAGCTCACAAACATAAAATAAATATTTTTAAATGAAAATAAATATTTTTAAAATCATATCTATAAAAAATGTATTTTTAAAGAAAGATAACATTCTGTCAGTTAAAAGGGTGAATGGGGACAAATTTTATTTAAAACTATTACAGTGGAATACAGTTCAGAATTGGGCTCCATTCTGAAGAGAGCAGGAACAAGAGGGAATTTAGCAAAGGATCAGGAGGCCAGTAGAGGAAACTTAACTAAAGAGAGACCTCAAGCCCAGGGGGAGCTCTGGTTAGCAAACCTTAACAAGCGTTTTGTTGAAACCAGGATGATCAGATCCCAGGAATTGGTGTCTCAGTCACTGTTCGATTGCTGTGAAGAAACATCATACCAACGCAACTTTTTTTTTTTTTTTTTTTTTTTTTTTTAAACTTTATTTATTTATTTATTTGCCTTGGTGTTTGCCTAGAACTGGAACTACAGACAGTTGTTAGCTGCCATGTGGGTGCTGGGAATCGAACCCGGGTCCTCTGGAAGAGCAGACGGTGCTCTTAACCGCTGAGCCATCTCTCCAGCCCCCCCAACGCAACTTTTATAAAGACAAAGTAGAGGCTCACTTACAGTTTTAGAGGGTTAGTCCATGATCATGGTGGGAAGCAGACAGGCATGGTGCTAAAACAGTAGCTAAGAGCTTTATATCCTGATCTGCAGGAAGCAGGCAGAGAGACAATAGGCCTGGATAAGTTTTTGAAACCTCACAGCCCACTCCCAATGACACACCTACTCCAACAAGGCCACACCTCCTAATCCTTCTCCAACAGTTCCACTAATTGGGAACCAAGCATTCAAATCTATGAGTCTATGGGGCCATTCTCATTCAAACTACCATGGCTGAGAATGAGAAATCTGATCTAATTTGAGTGTAAACAAGCATCAAGGGGGAAATGGGGGATGCCAAACTGTCTTAGCAGGGTTCTTAGACTAAACAGGGTTTGATATAAAGAACTGCAGATGGACCCAGGAGAAAGTTCAGAAGTCTGATCAAAGTTTGGGTCAAGCAAAGAAATCACTGGCAGACGCTGCATTCACTTAGCAGAGAGAAAAGTAGAAA
Source organism: Sigmodon hispidus (assembly GCA_004025045.1). Taxonomy (NCBI): domain Eukaryota; kingdom Metazoa; phylum Chordata; class Mammalia; order Rodentia; family Cricetidae; genus Sigmodon; species Sigmodon hispidus. The sequence goes on from PVIH01015177.1 coordinate 20,270, forward strand.
GATGGCTGGAGAGATGGCTCAGCGGTTAAGAGCACTGAGCACTGCTCTTCCAGAGTTCGATTCCCAGCAACCACATGGCAGCTAACAACTGTCTGTAATTCTAAGATCTGACATCCTTACACAGTTATACATGCAGGCAAAACACCAACTCACATAAAATGAAAATATTTAAAAAAAAAAAAAAAGAAAGAAAAGTAGGAAGAGTCAAGAAGTTACTTCATTCACAGAGCAAGAAAAATAAAATACAAAATAAGTTCAACATACAATGAAACAAAACAAAGAATTCTAGAAACTTAACGTGAGATTATGAAAATCAAGTCTTCCATAAAAAAAGATCCAAGGAAACTCTTCAGAAGGTAAAATAATAGAAATATTGAAAAAATAGTTGAGAGAACACAAGAGGGCAGACATTTGGACACCAGGAGTTTGAGAGAGAGAAAAAAGGAAGACAGCAGCTTCTCCACAGAGGAGTCAAATGAAAAATACTGGACAAGTAATCATCAAAGGAACCAGAATGCATAGGCACAGAGGCCTAAGAAAGCTTGAGCTGTTTTAGAAGTGTAAGCGGTTCTAATAGGCAGAAAAAAGGGTTTCTGGGAGCAGACAAGTGAGCCCTTAGACTCTAACTGGATCTCATCCTGTGGAGCACAACCCTGTAGGGGTCACATATCACATACCTGCCTAACAGATATTTATGTTATAATTTACAACAGGAGGAAAATTACAGTTATGAAGTAGAATCAAAAATAATTGTATGGTTGAGGGTCACCACAGCATGGGAAACTGTATTAAAGGGTTGTGGCATTAGGAAGGCTTAGAGGCAGAGCCACAAAGTCCCGAGTGCCACATGCAGGTGGTTGACCTTTTACTGAGAGGTAAGGATCTTTCCTCTTTCCTTCCTTCCTTCCCTGTTTAAGTAGATAGGGTCTTGCAATGTCACCAAGGTTGCCCTTGAACTTCTGAACCTAAACAATCCTTCCAGTTTGACTTTGGCTTCATTCTCCTGCCCCAGCTAATTAAGGACAGTTTAACATGACAACTTAGATAAGCGAATTTACAAAGATGGACAATTAAGAGTCCAAAATGCGAGAGGTGGACTATTCTAACCATCAGTGGAGACCGAGTGGCTTACACAGCAGCAGCCTTCCTTTGACTTGAACATCTGAAATCTGAACAGGTCTCAGTAGGTACTGCTGTCTCTGTACCATGTGACATGAGCTGAGAAGGTTCAAAGGCTAAGGGTGGTTTGATGGCTTAAGTGTGTGAATGACAAGTGGTGAGTGTACAGAGTATGGTCCACTGGCTCTCGGGATGCCACAGCAAGAGACTGGGGTGAATCTGCTGACACAAAAGTATACATGGAGCCCAGGAATTCAAGCTCAGCCTGGGATACATAGTCGGATGATCATCAAACAGTGCAAAACAGCACAGTACAACCAAAATGGCCACTGTAGCTTATGCCACATGTGTTCTTCAGGAACACTAATAGAGTGGCTTTTCCTAAATTCCCAGAAAATGCCTTATTGAGTCTCATACTATATGATTGGGTGATTGGGTCACATCTACCCATTCCTTAACCAATCTCCATGAGCCAGCCAATGAAGTACAGGGATTTGCAAAGCCTTGTCACATGGAAATCTCCCCAACACACACACACACACAGAAGAGCTCCACTCAAACACAGAATGGAAGTAGCAAAATGGAGCAGCCTCTAAAGCAGAGGATGAAGTGGGACAGATGTTGGAGAAACAAGCCTCAAGCACATCTCTGCTTCCTGACTCCAGCCTCCCTTCCCCCTCCCCCTGCCTGCTCCTTCCTGGCAGGAAGCTGCCTGCACTCCCTTGGCTAGTGGAAGGAATGCTAATTCTTCTAACTGGAGGGCTATGTCCTCAGAAGGGCCATTTACACTCTGCTCAATACGACTGATGGAGTGTAAACTAATTAATTCTCAGAATGAGAGCATCTCTATCAGGTTTGTCCCAAATAGTAATGAATCATTACCAGCAAGACCTTAGCATCTGCTGGCTCAATCAATACCCCCTCCAGCCGCATGCTATGAATGTCATGGGTGCTGCTGCTTGACTGCCAGGCAGCCTGCATCCCCTGGCCCTCAGAGGCCCATTAGTTTTCTGAACAGCAGAAGACCTCAGGCCTAGAAGGATGACAATGTTGTGAGCACACAAGGGTGTAGCTTGTTGGGGATAGCTGTGGACATGCTGGAAAGAAATGACCTATTTCCATATTTCCAATTCTTCTCATCAGAAAACCTCAGAGATGAAGAGAACTTAAAGCCAAATGCCCCCTCCCACCTCTTCTTACACACTTCCGCTGACAGTGAGCTCATGACCTCACATCATGCTGTTTTTCATACCTGATTTTTAGAATGAAGTTACTAATTATATTTACACAAGAGGCAATTTGAATGAAGACATTCAATTAAAAAAAATCAAGAGAAAAGCAAATAGATCAAAGGACAGGAAAATAATTAAGCAAAGAATATAGTTAGTCTATAAAAAAACAAAACAGCCCATTCTATAGAACTACAAATCAAGCTCCTTTGTGGTTCAAAGGGAAAGGAAGTCATGACTATATCCAAATTTACAAATGAGTAAGAGAAGAAGACAGAGGAGGAAATATATACATATACACTGATATATGCAGGTAGACACATCATGCCATGATTGCGAGAGGGTCTGGGCATGTCTCCCAAGGGTTCATGTGTTGAGAGATTGGTCCTTGGGGGTGGCACTAAGAGAGGACCTTACTCCGTGGCTCGCTGTATAGCTGAGTAGCTAGAGTACTTCTTAAAATAAAAAGGGGGGAACTAGTGAGGTTCACTTAAGCCAATAGATCTTTGTCTCAAAAGAGAATGCTACCAGATATGGTAGTACACACCTTTAGTCCCAGAATTCAAGAGACAGAAGCTGGCAATCTTTGTAAGCTCAAATTCAAGATAGCCAGAGATACATAGAGAGGGACCCTGTAGTATGAAGCTTCTAGCCCAGGCTAGCCCCAAGATCTGGACCAGCAGTCCCAAATAAACTGCCCTCAGCTGCTTGGTCCCAAATAATGACACGAAGTCTTATATTAATTACAAACTGCTTGGCTTATGGCTCAGGATCATCATCAGCTAGCTCTTACATCTTAAATCAACCCATTTCTATTAAACTATGTCTTGCCACATGGCTCATGGCTTACCTGAGTTCCTTTACATCTTGCTGTCTCAGCAGCAGCTCACAGCTTCTCTCTGACTCTATCCTCCTTCCCCTTTATCTATGCTTAGATTGCCCATCTGACTATAAGCTGGCTTGCCATAGGCCAAAACAGTTTCTTTATTATCCAATGATAGTTCATAGTGTACAGAAAGACAGCCTACATCAAGAACCCTGTCAAAAATAAGAGACTGCTGACCTTATGGGATCAGTCCTAGTCAGAGTAGTGCTATGTATCTTCTTTTTTTTTTCTAAACCAGAGTTTATTTTAGAGAGTTACTGAGAGGCAAGTACCCAGAGAAGAACAGGAGAAAGGAGACACAGAGGGAAAGAAGAAAGGGAAGTGGAGAGAGAGTGAGCTGCCATGTGGGATTTCTTTTTAAGGAAGAGGTAGGCTCTAATCTACATAGCCACGCCTAGGGGTGTGCCCTCTGTATGCAGCACCATGCCGGCTTTACCACGTGGCCTTTACAGGAACACATACATTCCACCTTTTTGTGTTAATTATAAAAAGAAAGCCAGGTTTATGGAGGGGGAGAATGAGTGGGGTCGACATTATTTCTTTAAGGCTGCTTCCAGCTATCTTAGGGGTGAAGATGTGTCTTCCGGTAGTCATTTTGCTGGGTTTTGGGGTTTATTTCTTGTAGTCCAGGAGTTTAGACCATAGAACAACAAATTTTGATTTTTCTGAAGCTCAGGAAAAAAAATATGAGTTAGAAAGAGGACTCTGGGAAGTGACACATATTGTACTTTGCTAGGTCTGGGGGCAATGGGAAGAGGTTAAAATGGCTTAAATTAGCTTGTGGTTCTTTTCCTTTGGTCCTAGGGAGTGGGGGAAATGGTCTGTTTTACCTGTATTGGCATTCCCCAGAAGCAGCAGTGGGAGGGTTAGTCTGTGAGGGAAGGGAGGCACGAAAAGAAATACCTCAGCGCCTTTTGCTGGTGACTGTCTTGGCTTCAGCTCTGAGAAGCAGGCAATTGGAGCTGATTGTGTTTGAATGCCCTGCGGTGGGGCAGATGGAAGGCAGCCTGGCAGTGACCCTGGATCAAGTTCTCCTAGCGTATGTGCACCTAAGCTCAGGAAGAGGGCCTCCTAGGTTTCAGCACCAAAATATTAGTTTTTTTGTACTTGGGGAGAGACACACATTCACTACCAGATGCCACAGGAGAGTTTATTTTGGAGAGTTACCGAGAGGCGGGTACCTGGAGAAGAGCAGGAGAGAGGAGAGAGAAAGACAGAGAGGGAGAGACAGAGTAGGGATATGTACCTTAAATGTCCTTCAGATGCTATTGTTAAAGGCTTGACCATTACATCATGATGATACTGAAAGATGGTAGACAGTTTAAGCAATGGAGTCTAACTGGGATGAAGTTAGATCATTGGTGGAAGACACCCATATTGAAACCTCAACCCCCTCTCTGGCTTTCTCTCATTTCTCTTCCAGCCACAATGATGTAAGCAGCTCTGCTCTACCACACATCCAAAAGCAATGGAGCCAAAAATCATGAGCTGAAGCCTGGCCAAAATTTTTCTTTTGTCTCAGGTATTTTGCCACAGTGATGAAAAGCTAACTGTTGTTTGTTGTTTCTTCTCTTTCTTTGGAGGCTGGGGAACGCAGGTCCCAAGCAAATCACACAGGAAGGCTTGCTATTATTCATGAATGCCTGGCCTTAGATTGGCTTCTTTCTTGCCAGCTTTTCTTAAGTTTAAATTATCCCGTCTATCTTTTGCCTCTGGGCTTTTTCCTTTTCTTATTTCTGTAATCTTACTTTCACTCTTTTTTTTTTTTTTTTTAAAGATTTATTTATTTACTATGTATACAGTATTCTGCCTACATGCCAGAAGAGGGCACCAGATCATTATAGAAGGTTCTGAGCCGCCATGTGGTTGCTGGGAACTGAACTCAGGTCCTCTGGAAGAGCAGCCAGTGCTCTTAACCTCTGAGCCGTCTCTCCAGCCCTTACTTTCACTCTTAGTCCATGGCTGGCTCCCCGTGTCCTCCTCATTTTCTGGCTCCTCTTCCTTTTCTCCTGGGATTCTCCTTCTATTTATCCTCTCTGCCTGCCAGCCCTGCCTATTTCTCCCTCTTACATCACTATTGGTCACTTAGTTGTTTATTATTAGACCATCAGGTGTTTTAGACAGGCAAGTAACACAGCTTCACCGAGTTAAACAAATGCTACATAAACAAAAGCAACACATCTTTGAATCATTAAACAAATGTTCCACAGCATGAACAAAAGTAGTGAAACTTAAAATAATATTCCACAACAGGTCAACAACAGAGTACATATTATGCTAATGTGCTTGGCCAACAAATTGCTTCTGGCTTCTTTTTCTGAACTTTCTCCTCCATGCACTCCACTACTCCACCATTAAGTTCTCAAAAGCAAGTCAGTGGAGTTATTCTAGTTTGAAGTTTGAACGTCTGGCACTATGAACACAAGCGATTTTTTTTCTCTCTCTCCCTCCCCTTCCTTCCTCCTGCCTCCTCTTCTACTTCTCTTTCTTGGTTTTTAGATATAAGGTTTCTCTGTGCAGCCCTGGATGTCCTAGAACTCACTATATAGACCAGGCTGGCCTTGAACTCAGAGATCTGCCTGCTTCTGCCTGCCCCTGTAAGTGCTGAGATTAAAGGAATGTGCACCCAGCTTCTTTTTTCAAAACTAATGTTAGCCTGCCTTGTGTATTTCATTACAGTAAGGGAAAATAGGCTAGTACACATAGGCAGATAGATGATAGATAGACAGACAGATCACATAAATACACTAATAACAACATTAAATAGCTTCTTACCAAACTCTGTTGTAGTCAGAAGTTTTATCCCACAAGTAGCTCTCAAATACCTGGCAGTGGATTCTCAAATAATTGACTTAGAGGCTTAATATTACTTAAAAATGTTCAGCCAGTAGCTCAAACTTGTTACTAACAAGCTCTTACACTTAAATTGACCATAATCTTTATCTATGTTTAGCCATATTGCTTGATACTTTTTCTCAATCCAGCAATCACTAATTAAGAATATACCCTACAGGCTTTTCTACCAATAGCCTACTCCTACGGAGACACTTTCTCAACTGAGGTCACTTCCTTCAAATGACTCTAGCTTGTGCCACAGCTCAGACACATTTGAATATAGATGCCATTATTAAACCTGTTACTTATATGCCAACTTTTAAAAATTAAGAAAAAGTGAGGGGCTGAAGAGATAGCTCAGCGGTTAAGAGCACCCTCTGCTCTTCCAGAGGACCCGGGTTCGATTCCCAGCACCCACATGGCAGCTAACAACTGTCTGTAGTTTCAGTTCCAGGCAAACACCAAGGCAAATAAATAAGTAAATAAAGTTTAAAAAAAAAATTAAGAAAAAGTGATTCATAGAAAGCTCCAGAGACTCTCTTCCTCAGCTTCCATATGCTCCTGTGTTGATCAAGACAGTGCTTGTGCTCTTTGGGGACCAAAGTCTCTAGCTTAGAGCAGTTACTCTCTGTGTGACCATAAGAATCCTTGGGACAGAGTAGTAATGAGCCCACTACCTTAAAGATTTAGCTCCCCCTCTCTTACAACTATTCCCTTCCACATACTCTCAGCTCAGGGTGTAACCAACTTCCTGCCCCCATCCCAATTTACTAGACAAAAACTAAACAGAGAAATACTGCAACAGATATTATGAACCAAATAGACCTAACAAACATCTAGAGAACATTTTACTCAAACACAAAAGAATACACCTTCTTCTCAGCATTTCATAACACTTTCTCCAAAACCAGCCACATACTCAGTCATGAAGCAAGTCTCAACAGATATAAAAAAATTAAAATAACCCCCTATATCTAATCAGACCAACATGTATTAAAGCTGGATTTCAGAAGCAATAGAAAGCCTAAAAACTCATGGAAACTGAACAATTCTTTACTAAATGACTATTGGGTCAAGAAAGAAATAAAAAAAGTGGAGGCTTCCTAGAATTCAATAAAAACGAATGTACAACATACCCAAACTTATGAGACACATGAAAGCAGTGCTAAGAGGGAAGTTTCTAGCAATAAGTGGCAACATTTAAAAAAAAATGGAGAAATCGCATCCTAGCAACTTAACAGCACACCTGAAAGCTCTCCTAAGAGGAGCAGACGGACGGCAGGAAATAGTCAAACTTGGGGCTGAAATCAACAACATAGTAACAAAAAGGACTGCACAGAAAAATCAATGAAACAAATAGCTGGTTCTTTGAAAAATCAACAAGATAGACAAACCCTTATCCAAACTAACCAAAAGAAGGAGAGAGAATACCCAAACTAACAAAATCAGACACAAAAAGGGGGACATAAAAACTGACACCAAGGAAATCATTAGGTCATATTTTAAAAACCTGTACTCCACAAAAAAGCTTTAAAAAGTGAATACTTTTCTCAATAAATAAACAAATCAAGATCAAAGAAACAATTTAAATAGACCTATAACACCTAAGGAAATAGAAGCAGTCATTAAAAGTTTACACAGAAAAAAAAAAAAAAAAAAAAAAAAAAGACCCAAAAAAAAAAAAAAAAAAAAAAAAAAAAAAAAAAAAAAAAAAAAAAAAAAAAAAAAAAAAAAAAAAAAAAAAAAAAAAAAAAAAAAAAAAAAAAAAAAAAAAAAAAAAAAAAAAAACAGGGCCCAGACAATTTTAGTACAGAATTCTACCAGACTTTTAAAGAAGAGTTGACAACACCAATACTTTCCAAATTATTCCACAGAAAAAGAAAACTGAAAGAACATTGCCAAATTTATTTTATGAGGCCACAGTCACTCTGGTACCTAAGCCACACAAAGATTCAACAAAGAAAAAGAATTACAAATTTCCCTTATGAACACAAATGTAAAAATATTCAATAAAATATTTGTGAACTGAATCCAAGAACATATCAAAAAGATTATCCATCATGACCAAGTGGGCTTTATCTCAGATATATAGGGATGGTTGGACACAAGAAAATCAGTTAATATAATCCACCATATTAAAAAAAACTGAAATAAAAAATCCACATGATCATTTCATTAGATTCCCAGAAAGCCTTTGACAAAATCTAACATCCCTACATGATTAGAGTCTTGAAGAGAGTAGGGATACAAGAACCATACCTAAATATAATAAAAGCAATATACATCATAGCCAATATCAAAGTAAATGCAGAGAAACTTAATTAAGGCAATCCCACTAAAAACAAGAATAAGCAAGACTGTCCACTCTCTCTATACCCATTCAATACAGTACTCAAAATTCTAGCTAGAGCAGTAAGACAGCAATAGAATATCAAGGGAATACAAACTGGAAAGAAAGAAGTCAAAGTATCATTATTTGCAGATGATATGACTGCAAATAATATGTGCAAATACACATAAGTGACTCCAAAAAAATTCTACCAGGTAACTCCTATAGCTAATAAATACAGTGATGTGGCTGGATGCAAGATTAACTAAAAAAAAAAAAAAAAAATCAGTAACCCTCTCATATACAAATGACAAACGAACTGAGAAAGAAATCAGAGAAATAATACCCTTTACAATAACCACAAATTATATAAAATGTCTTGGAGTAACTCTAATCAAACAAGTGAAAGACTTGTATGATAAAACCTACAAGTCTTTGAAGAAAGAAATTAAAGAAGGTATCAGAATATGTAAAGATCTACCATGCTCATGGATTGGTAGGGTCAATATTGTAAAAAAAAAAAAAAGGCCATTCTACCAAAAGCAATTAGCATAATCCCTGTCAAAATTTCAACACAATTCTTTGCAGACTTTGAAAGGACAATACTCAACTTCATAAGGAAAAAAATCCTGAACAATAAAAGAACTTCCAGAGATATTGCTACCTCTGATTTCAAGTTCTACTATGGAGCTATAGTAATAAAAACAGCATGGTATTAGCATAAAAACAAACAAGTGGATCAATGGGATTGAAGTGAAGACCCAGACATAAATCTATACAACTATGGACACCTGATTTTTTTTAAAAAAAAAAAAAGCCAGAGAGACATAATGAAAAAAAGAAAGCATCTTCAACGAATGATGCTGGCATAACTGAATATTGAAATGTTGAAAATGCAAATAGATCCATATCTATCACCCTGCACAAACTCAAGTACAAGTGGATCAAAGACTTCAACATAACATGACACACTGAACCTGATAGAGGAGAAAATAGGAGAAAGCCTTGAACATGTTGGCACAGGAGACAACTTTCTAAATATTACACCAGTAGCTTAGGAACCAAGATTAACATGTGGGACCTCATGAAACTAAAAAGCTTCTGTAAAGCAAAGGATACCACCCATAGGACAAAATGACAGACTACAGAAAGGAAAGAGCTTTCCACTATCTTCACATTTGATAGAGGGCTAATATCCAAAATATATAAAGAACTCAAGAAACTAGATATCAAGAAAATAAATAATCTAATTTAAAAATGGGGTACATATATAAACAAAATTCTAAATAAAAGAAACTCAAATAGCTGAGGAAACACTCAAAGAATTGTTCAACATCTTTAGCCATCAAAGAAATGCAAATCAAAACGACTCTGATATTTCATCTTATACCCATCAGAATGGCTAAGATCAGTAACACAAGTGACAGCTCATGCTAGAGAGGATGAGGAGCAAGAGGAGCAAGAGGAACACTTGTCCATTGCTGATGGGAAGGCAAACTTTTACAGCCACAACTTTTACAATCAACATGGTAGTTCCTCAGAAAACTGGAAATTGATCTACATCAAGACCTTAGGCATGTACCCAAAGGATGTGCTGTCCTACCACAAAGACATTTGCTCAACTATGTTATATTGTCTTTATTCATAACAGCCAAAAACTGGAGACAACCTCAATGTCCTTCAACAGAAGAATGGATAAAAAAGATGTGATACACTAACACAATAAAGTACTACTCAACTGTTAAAAAAAATGACATCATGAAATCTGAAGGCAAATGGATGAAACTAGGAAAAAAAATCATCTTGTATAAGGTAACTCAGACCCCAAAAAACCAAATATGGTATGTACTCATATAAGTGAATATAGATATTAAGTAAAAAAATTCATGCTACAATCTGCAGACCCAGGAAGGCCAAGGATGGACTCTTAGAGGAACACATGGATCTCCTTGGGAAGGAGAAATAGAATAGGTTTTTCTAGTGAACCAGAGCTGAGTGGGAATGGAAACAGGAGGGATCAGGTAGGAGAGGGATGGAGTGAGAGAGTATGGGGAGAGGTGATTAGAATGGGAGGGCATTTGGGAAAGCAATGTGGAAACCTAGTGCAGTAGAAACTGCCAAGGTCCTCCTACGAGAGTGACCCTAGTGAGGACTCCTAGTGTGGAGGATTCAGAGCCTGAACCAGCCATTCTCTGTAATCAGGCAAGGCTTCCTGTGGTGGGACTGAGACAGCACCCCAGCCACAAGACCTTTGACCCACAATATGACCTGCCTGCAAAGTGTGCTGGAGCAATGGAGGCCACAGAACTTAAGGGAGTGGTCAATCAGTGACTGTTCTAATTTGACATGGGATGTCTTTCTGTATGATGTTAATTATCATTGGATAATAAAGAAACAGTTTTGGCCTATGGCAAGTCAGCTTATAGTTAGGCTAGAAATCCAAGCATAGATAAAGGGGAAGGAGGGCACAGTCAAGAGAGACCGATCCAGCTACCTAAGAAGCAATACGTAAAGGTGCACAGGTAAGCCACAAGCTATGTGGCAAGACAGATTAATAAAATGGGTTGGGTTAAGATGTGAAAGCTAGCTAGCAATAAGCCTGAGCCAAAGGCCAAGCAGCATGTATTAATATAAGCCTTTGTGTGATTATTTGAGAGCAAGCAGGGCTGTGGGTCTGAACCTCAGGCTAGGCCAATCCACAGGCAGGAGAGATCCATTTAGACTGTGGGCTGGATGGGCCAAAAAGTACATACAACACACACCATTAGAGGGATCCCATGCCTAGATGACCAGGAATCATAGGCTGGATAGCCCAAAGACCGATGATAGAAAAGAAATCAATAAAATGATTTCTAATAATATTTTTGTGTACTGATTTTTTGTAGACTGATGCCTAGCCCAACCATCATCAGAGAGGCTTCTACCAGCAGCTGATGGAAATAGATATAGAGACCATAACCAAATGTTAGGAAAAGAGAACACCCAAGTTGGAGGTTTCCATTGGGTCCCTCCTTTTGGAGCTCAGGAAACCCCATGGAAGAATGGGAGGAAGAACTGTACTAGCTAGTAAGGAGGGCTCACAGAGACAAGGCCGGCAAGGGTCTACACCAGGTCCTCTGCATATATGCTATGGTTGTTAGCTTGGTGTGTATGTGGGAGGCCTACCGGTGGGAGAGAGCGTTTGACACTTTTAACTTATCTTGGGACCCTTTTCCTCCTTCTGGGTTGCCTGGCCCAGCCTTAATGGAAGGGCTTGCACCTAGTCTTATTGTATCTTATACCATGTTTGTATCTTATTATATCTTACTCCCATATCCCTGGGAGGCTTGCTCTTTTCTGGAAGGAAATGGAGGAGGGGTGGATGGGGCGGGGCTGGGAGGAGTGGAAAGAAGGGAAACTGCTGTCAGAATATATTGTAAACAAAAAACAATAAGAAAAATAATAAAATGCTATGTACAATTACCAAAAAAGGTAATAAAAAATGTTCAGGAACCCCAGAGATTCTTTTCCTCGGCATCCAATGTGCACCTCTGTTGGTCAAAACAGTGCTTGTGCTCTTTGGGGATCATACTCTCTAACTTAGAGCAGTTACTTCCTGTGTGACCACAAGAATCTCTGGAACAGAGTAGTAATGAGCCCTAAGGATTTAGCTTCCCTCTCTCTTACAATCAACCTTCTGTCAGCCATTCTTTCCCATAAACTCTCAGTCCAGGGTGTACCCACCCTGCCCCTACTGTTGCAAGGGTTCATTTCTTGGCCTTTCTTTATTCAACCTGTGTCCTCCATTCAGAAGACCTTTCCCCTGCTCCCAGTTCTGTATCCTACTCATCTTTCACATCCCAGTAAAAATTCCATCTCCTTCTTCAGGAAATCTGCCATGATTTCTCCAGCAGCTATTAGTATTTATCTTCCCCAAATTCTCTACTTTGTGTCTAGACTGCCACCCAGACTAGGATAGCCACCCAGAAATTTCTATTTTTAAATGGTCTTCCTAAACCTACATTTCTAGCTAGGCATGATGATAGCTCACATTTGTAATCCTAGCCAGGATGGCATGTCAGGATGAGCCTGGGGAAGTGTCATGATTTCAATGCAAGGTTCTTCTATATAGTGAACTACCTAAGTAATTAACTCATCAGTTAATATACTTAAATTTCTCAAGAAGTTAAAATGTTTTTCTAAATTCAATTCCCAAGGCAAATCAGTCAAGAAAATAAGCAAAAGGCTCAGCAACTCTCTTAAGGGAATTAATGCTTCTCGGTACAGAGACCCTGATGGTTCAAAGAGATTCACTGGAATCAGATCCAAGCCAAGAGGCAGAAATGCAGACATCAGAGCTGAGGACTGGGTGACCGAGATCCATCTCTCTGTCACTGTTTTCATGTGACAGGGTCTGTTGATATGAATGCTGAGGGATTCCTACATACCAAGCAAACCTGAATACTTTCATAGGCACTGCAGACCTTGCACAAATCCTGTGAGTAGCACTCTAAGGACTAACAAGTTCAGAAAGTCAAAAAAAAAAAAAATCATTAAGTTGGTAATTTTAACACAATGTTCTAAAAATGTGATTTTTCTTTTATTTTTTTTTTAAACTTTCCATATGAGTTTAAGCATCTTAGTGCAGGTTCCTGGAGTTAGTGCTGGATTTACAGGCAGTTATAAACTGCCTTCATTTTTCCACCTTAGTTTATGAGATATAACCTCTCCCTAAACCTGGAGCTTCCCATGTTAACTAGAGTGACTGACTGGAGAGCTCCTGAGCTCCTCCAGATACTCTGCTTCTGTATGACCCCCTACCAGCAGGGCCAGACCAGCCTTCTTCATCAATTAGTTGTTATGTGCCAATTGTATATGGCTTGGGCATATACAATTCCAGAGCTCACTTCCTCTCTACTCTCCTATGGGGTCTTACACAGTGCAGCTTTCATGAATCCTAATCCATGCTGCGGTTATAGGCAGATAGCAAGGCTACCCTCCAATGCCTTACTCCAGGACACAAGAACCCAGAAACCCCAGTAGATGATCACTGAACCTCAGTATCAAACAGTAACACTGGGTTGAAACTTTTTGTGATGTAGCTTCCCAGAAGTCACTCCTGCCCCTATAAATAATCCCTTCCCCACTGTGGTGATTGATTTTAATTGTTAACCTGATAGGATTAGGGATCACTTTGGAAACACATTTCTAGGTTTGTCTATAAGGGATTATCTAGATTACATTAACTAGGGTGGGAAAACCCACCCTAAATGTGAGAGTACCATTCCATGGTCTGGGGTCCCAGAATGAATAAAGAAGAGAAAACAAGCTAAACACAAGCCCCTCTCTCTCTCTCTCTCTCTCTCTCTCTCTCTCTCTCTCTCTCTCTCTCCCTCCCTCCCTCTTCCATCTGGAAGCAACACAGCCAGCCACCTCCTCCTGCTGCCATCATAGTTTTCATAGCATGATGTCATGCACCTCCTAGACTGTGAGCCAAACGTTACCCTTCCTACCGTAAGTTGTGTGTATTAGGTATTTTGTCCCAGCAGTGAGAAAGTAAATATTGCATCCATGATCCTGTAAGTAACCCTCCAAAAACTTCTTGCTTCAGAACGTAGATTTGGACTGACTCCTTTCTTTGGATTCTTGATGTTCTGCTTGGAACAAACATGTGACTTTTTGCTTTTGTTTTTTCAGTCTTCTAAGGAAAGGTCATTAAACACATGTCTATCCCTGAACTGATCACTCCAGGAAAATGGGATAATTTGATTGGCTAGGCCCAGTTTATCTGTCTCTCCCAGAGATGGATAAGACAATCCACACCTTAAGATCAGCTGGCCTGGGATATTTGGGAGAGGTAAAGTTTGAAATAGGGTTTACCTCAGACTCACTATGTAGCTGAGGATGGAAGCCTTGAACTCTTGGTCCTCTTGATTCTCCTAGCTTTCCCTCGCAAGTGCTAAGGCCACGGGTGTGTACCACCATGCCCAGCAAGGAGACCAATGGCTCCTAAATAAAGCCAGGCTTCATCTCTTCTTACTCCAAGGGTTACCTGAAAAAATGTGAGGAAAGGAGAAAAGACTGGGGGTGAGGCCCAGGTATTGTACTTTTCATCCCAGTACAGTCTTACCTCAAACAAAGTTTCAGATCGAAGGAAAAACCAAGGCTTTGAAAGCACTAGAGGTGCACTTCCATGTCCACCAGCAGGAGTCCACAAGCCTCTAGGAAACTTCTGCAGAGAAGGCCCACTGCTCCTCAGAGAGTAGAGCAAACTAGTCCTGAGATATGGAGGATGCCATGCAGACGGTATCTCTTTCTTTGCTTTCTCAAGAGTGTGGTAACATTGCCAATACCCAAGCACCACCCTGGAGAGGAAAGACCAAAACTCTAAAAAAGTGAACATTTATGTGAGGAAACATGGTGGATTCTCAAAGGGTCCCTTCAACCAGTCCTGACAGGATGGTCAGAAAAAAGGAGTGGGCAGCAGAAGGGAGTGACAGAGATGTCACAGGGAGTAAAAGTGTTGTGGACCTTAGTTTCATCTCTGGAACCCACAAGGTGGAGGAAGAAAACACACTCCGGAAAACTATTCTCTCCCTCCCTCCCTCCTTCCCTCCCTCTCTCCCTCCCTCTCTCTTCCCCTCTCTCTCCCTCCCCACACACATACTCTCAAACATTTTAAGCTCTAAGGAAACATGTCTATTGGGATGCTAAGGGTTCTCCTACTGCAAGGGGCTGGTGGAAGCTGCTGTTAAAGCCTAGCATGAGAACTTACAGGTCTCACAGAGATCTCGGGGGAATGTTGTTGTTAGTGTTTCATGTTTTGTGCTCATGTATACATCAGAAAAGCACAACCATGTGCCCAGGATCCCAGAGATGCTGAGAGGGTAGCAGAGACTTGAAAGTACGTACACTGTATTCTGTGTGCTGCCCTAAGCCACCTCCCTGCCAGCTGCATTTAGAATCTTCCCGTATCATCTCTTTCCTGACCATGCCTTTCCTTTGATGGATGTCTCTGGACAACCTGGGTTTTTCCTGCTTTCTATCTGATAAGAGGATATTGTCTCTCAGAGTCAAAAGCCTCAGAACCTTACCAGGACTTTAAGGCTGCCTCGGTTACCCCAGACTCTCAGCTTCCCATTGCTCCTCCATCAGCATGCTAGACCTTACTCCAAATGGCCTCCCAGGGCCTAAGGGAACCGTGCCAAACTCCTCAGCTTGGCATTCCAAACACTCCCCATCTGGTGCCCACCTGCCTTTCCACTCACCCCCACTAGTCCGACACTCTCAGTGCCAATCAGGCCTGCCTCCTCTTTCTCCCTGAACTCCCTGCCTGTGTGTCACTTCACCCACCCACACTTCCACCACATCTCCTCACTGGAGGCCCTCAGGAAAAATGATTTCGTCCATAGTGATCTCTAACCCCTCCAAAGTTCTTTCACTGGGAAATTGTTGCTAGATACAGACCTTTGAAACCAGATAGAACTGAGTTCAGATATTGTCTAGTAATTGATTGGCATTAAGTCCCATTGTCTGGGATGCCTCTGAGTCACCTATAAAATTGGCATGGAATTGCTTACAAGGTAGACTGGCCTGAAGAATCAACTGAGATAATGCACATCAGGTCTCTAGCAAACCCTGAAACTGAGAGAGTACCCCAGAAATGCTGCTCCCCTTTGTGTTACGGTTTTAATCTGTAAAGCCCCGCAAAGGGCTGCACACTGTCTTACTTGTATTTCTGTTGTTGTGATAAAAATTCTCTGACTAAAGCAACATCAGGGAGAGTGAGTTTCTGTTGCCTTACAGTTCATCATAGCAGGGAAAGGACCCTGGAAAGCCAGTGCAGCTCATCACACTGCACCATCCATCCCCAGCAAGCAGAGAGAAAACAAAAGTGAGATTAGATCATAAAACCTCCAGGCCTGACACCCAAGTGACACACTTCCTCCAGTAGCCCTCCACTTCTTTTTTTTTAAAAAAAAAAAAAAAAAAAAAAAAAAAAACACTTTTTTTTTATTTATTTATTTGCCTTGGTGTTTGCCTGGAACTGGAACTACAGACAGTTGTTAGCTGCCATGTGGGTGCTGGGAATTGAACACGGGTCCTCTGGAAGAGCAGACGGTGCTCTTAACCGCTGAGCCATCTCTCCAGCCCCGCCCTCCACTTCTTAATGGTTCTACCACCCTCCCAAACAGCACCACCAGCTGGAGGCCAAGTGTTCAAACACCGGTGCCCGTGGGGGCACTTTTCGAGTCCAATCAATACCAACTGATGGGCTTTGAGGAAATGATCATCAGTAGATTCAGCCACTGGCAGTTTTATAATTTGACTCATTACTGGGAGGAAGCAGAGGCTAGTTAGAGGACGTAAGTCACTGAGGTTATCCCTTTGAAGAGTATCTTATCTTTGGCCTTTTATTGTTTATTCCCCTTGCTTCCTGAGCACGGCAGCATGCCCTTCCACCATGAGGATCTGCCTCACCATGGCCCAGAAAAATAAATAAATAAATAAAATGCTGCCAACCAGCCATGAACAGAGATCTCTGAACCCATGACCCCAAATAAATCTTTCCTCTTTAAAGCTGTGGGGTCCCCCCACCCAGGTTATCACAGTGGCATTTTAAAGTGACTAATGCACTTTAGCTATATTCATAAGATCTTTCTAACATTACCCTCCTGCCCACAAAGGCAAAAGGCATTTCTGTATACATGTCTCTCCTTGTCAGCTCCAGAAGGCTCATTTGTATAATGCTAATGGTACCATAAAGCAAAGATAGCTTCTTAAAGTAGAGACTACTTGGAGCCAGATAAATTTGGGGTTGAGTCCTAATGAACTGCTCACTCTCTATGCCACCAGACACATTAGTTAACCTCTCCGAGTCTCTGCTTTGTCGTGTATAAGATAAAGGTAATAATAGTGACTACTCAAGGGATCATTCCGAAGATTAAATGCTTGGGCAGTTGGTTTAATCGAGTCTGATTAGTGAAGCACATATAAGAATGAGTGGTTCGATTTCCTAAGTCTGGCTTCGCCCATGCTTTGATGAATCTCCTGTCTCTAGTTTGTAAGCATATTCTGGAGAAAGCAGCCAGCTTTCATTTGTAATATTTACCGAAAGTCTAGTCTGCCTTCAAAATTGTAATTACATATCTAATCTCATCCCTCCCTCTCCTTTGTTGGCAAGGTATGTAGGATAACTAACATTGATTGACAACATGACGGGATCAAGAATCACCTGAGAAACAAACCTCTGAGCATGTCTGTGAGGGAGTTTCTAGAGTGGGCTAACTGAGGTGGGAACACCCACCCTAACTGTAGGTGGCACTATGCCAGGAGTGGGAGCCTGAACTGGATAACAGGAGAAAGTATCCCAAATGCCAGCGTTCTCTCTGCTCCCTGACTGTAGCTATATGGCCAGTCATCTCAGCCTTCAGATGCCACTTCTGACCACAGTATGCCCTAGAATTGTGAGTCAAATTAAGCCCTTCCTCACTTATATTGTTTGTTGTTGGATATTATGCCAGAGCAATGAAGGGTAACTAAGATAGAAAATCATCCAATCATCTTGTCATTAGGGAGGAATGTAGCCTTTTCTTTTGCCTTTCTCTTCTAGGGCCATTTTTTCTTGCGCACTTCTCAGCCTGGGAACAAGGATACAAAGGATGGAAATATGGATTGATAGACATTAGTAGTGGTCTATAAATATACCCAGTTCTAGCCCCTTCTGGGCACACAATGGGGTTATATTTTTCTGTTACATTAAAGGTTGGTAGAATCATGTGACTCAACTTAGTAAATGTCATATAAGCATAGATTCCACTAGTTTGAGCAGAAGCAGACATAGAGAGTGGACAGTAAGTATATCTTCGTTGTCATAAAGCACTATGATTTAGGACTGTTTGTTACTTAGCATAACATAATCTATCTAACTTTTACATAGACTTACATGGCCTTCTCTTTACCATTTCTGATGCCATGCTCTGTGGCAGGTTTCAAAACTCATCTTAGAAGCCATGAATGAACTCTTTAAAAGACTTCTCAAGGACTGGAGAGGTGGCTCAGAGGTTAAGAGCAGTGACTGTTTTTCCAGACATCCTGAGTTCAATTCCCAGCAACCACATGGTGGCTCACAACCAGCTATAATGACATCTGGTACTCTCTTCTGTATACTGTATACATAATAAATAAATAAATCTTTTTTTTTAACTTTATTTATTTATTTATTTATTTGCCTTGGTGTTTGCCTGGAACTGGAACTACAGACAGCTGTTAGCTGCCATGTGGGTGCTGGGAATCGAACCCGGGTCCTCTGGAAGAGCAGACGGTGCTCTTAAACCGCTGAGCCATCTCTCCAGCCCCATTTTTTTTTTCAAACAAACTTTATTTATTTATGTATTTATTTGCCTTGGTGTTTACCTGGAACTGGAACTACAGACAGTTGTGAGCTGCCATGTGGGTGCTGGGAATTGAACTTAGGTCCTCTGGAAGAGCAGTCAGTGCTCTTAATCACTGAGCTATCTCTCCAGCCCCATAAATCTTTTTTTTTTTTAAAAAAAAAAAAAAAAAAAAAAAAAGACTTCTCAAAAAGGAGGCCTATCCGCTACCCAAGGGAGTGTTCAACTGTACCTCTAACCCCACTCATCTCTTGTCCTTAACTGTGTATCTTCAAAACTTCCTTGTAAGACTGGAGAGATTACTGCTCCTAGCACCAACATGGCAGCTCACAAGAGTGGCTCAGGCAAGACTTCATCGTCCTCTCTCTAACTTACTATCTTTGTATGAATTTTCTATTTCTGTTATAACAAATTACCCCAAGCATAATAGCTTAGGCAATATAAACTATTATCATGCAGTTATATAAGTATAAAGTTTGGGAAGATGTGAGCATATAGGGTCACATATAGCCCTCCCTTTGACTTTCTTGTATAGAAGCAATGTAAATTTTGTCAAACATCTACAGTTAGGTTCAGACCCAGGACCCACAGGAAGAATATGCTCACTGGCTCCCACTTTGAGTCTCTGATCCATTTCTCTGTTGTTTGTAGCTTCTAGCAGTATTTTTTAGATCACAGATCCCTTCCTCTACTTTGGGCACATCTAATTTCTTCTGCTTTTTCTTCATCTTCCTGGCCCAGATCTCTGATTGTAGCTAAGAAAGGTTTAAATTTCTCAGACTTGTGGTTAGATTAGGCCTGGCTGGATAATCCAGTATAATCTTCCCATCTCAAGCGCCTTAATTTAATAAGATTTACCAAGTCCTTTGGGCCACACCATATAAGGTAATATATCCACAAGTTACCAGAATAAGTACTTAAACACCGCAGAGGGGTCATTATTCTACTGGCCATTTCTCTAATTGCCTTTTGCATAGATTCAACTAAGCACAAAAATTAAGTTGACCATTCCCCTGCCTAAAATTAAATTAAAAATAACATGTTAATTTTCTTTCACCCAGAATTTCCGTCTATTTTTGCAGCTGTGTCGACATGAGGTCAGAAACAAACTGCTCTCTGGCCTCCCCCTTGAGAAACAAGAAAAGTTCAATGTACTCTCCAAGGGTTCCTTGTCCCAGGAGAGAAATTTCTTGAATGTGCAAAACAGTATAGCCCAGTAGAAACAGCATATGACATACTCTGCAACTTTTAACTTTTAGTAGTCACATAAAACAAGTTTTTAAAGCAATAAAACTAATTCTAAGCAGCCGGATAGATGGCTCAGAGGTTGGGAGAACTGACTGTTCTTCCAGAGGACCTGAGTTCAGTTCCCAGTAACCACATGGTGGCTCACGGCCAACTATAGTGACATCTGGTACCCTCTTCTGCATACTGTATACATAATAAAAAAATAATTTTTTTAAGAAAAAACTAATCTTAGTATTACGTTTATTTAACTCAATATATACAAAATATAATTGACAAAATATTATAGATAAGAGACTCCACATTCTTTTACTGTGCTAAATCTTGGCAGCTAGTGCTTATCTTATATTTACCAAACATATTAAAATAGACTAGCTATTGATAAATGTTCAATAACCACCTTGGACTGGCAGCACTATATTGGACAGGTCCATTTTTTAGGCTGGGAGTGAGGCCAAGATCAGGCCTGTGGTGACTGGAGGTAGATGAATCTATTCAGTGACTTCTGGAGGTATATCTATACCCCTTTGGTTTAAGTGTTCTTTGTTACCTAGGTGAATCCTTCACCCTGTTCTTACCCTTATTTCCTGATGACCAATTACCAGGCAATGGAAGGTCTCATTCACTGTACTTTGAAATGTATGATACACAGTACACAGTCAACAGATATTATCATACCTAATGTCAAGTATAAGAGCAGAGCCACAGTAGGTACTCAAAAAGTAAACTGCAGATTAATTACTTTTATTTACCCTAAGTAGAACTACCAAAATTCTTTCAGATCAAGCCAATATCGGATTAAGAGCCAGCCACAGAGATTCAGGGAGCATGTCCTCCATTTAGGTTCTAGAGTTTAGGACCTGGTGTTTAATTAAGAATATATTATCACTTTACAAGAAATCAAAGGGAGTGTTACAGGCTGAAAATAAACGCCAAGTACAAAGTTATAACTGATGAAATAATCTAGAAAGCAGGTGACAGTGAAGAATATCAAAGCTAAGATAAGAAGCCTCTCAAGGGTCTCTTTATATAACCCCATGTCTTTATATAAGGAAAGGGACCTGCGGACTCAAGAAAGGCATCCCAAGTCCCCAGATATCAAACCAAGTTCAAAATAAAGATTCAAAAATGCTTCTGGTGGCTTTCAGAGCAGAAGAGAAACCATGTCCTGGCTTGGTGAAGAGAGAAGTCAAGAGATGCAGTCAGAAGCTTTCGTCTTGATCTGCCTTCAATTTTCCATATGATAATAACAGATGCTCTTTCCTGGGAGAAACTTGTAAGGTTCTAGAAATGAGAATAATCCATGTATCATGATTATCTTAAGTATCAATCTGACTAGATTTAGAATCACTTAGGAGAAACACGTAGGGGTTTTTCTATGAGGTCATTTCCAGAAAGGTCTGAGTAAGAAGAGTCACCTTAAATTTTGGATAGTATTATCCCATGGCAAGGACTCAAACTGAATAGAAGAAGAAGTACAGGAGGAAGCCTGTTCAGCACCGGCATTCATCTGTCTGCATCCTGACATTGGACAGTGTGACCAGCTGCCTCATATTCTGGCCTCTATGCCCTTCCTGCCATGATAAATGTGATTCCCTCACATTATAAATCCTTCCTCCTTTGGTTCCTGCTTGTCAGGTAATTTGGTCCTGGCCAAAAGAAAAGTAACTAGTTAAAAAAAAAAAAAAAAAAGGTACTATGAATGGCATTGCTGCTATAATAAACCTATCCATGTAGTTTACAAACTTACAGGCCTTTGGAATTGGTTTGAAGAAGGAACCTAGAATAGTTTAGAGTTGTGCACTAGAAAAGTCCATAAAATGCTATAAGCAAAGCTAAATGGATCATCCTGGGAAGAAAGAGGAATATTAGAATGCTGATAGAAATGCGGATTATAGAGACAGTTCTCTTAAAGTTTCAGAAGAGGGTAAGGATTCCATTAGGAACTCAACAAGAGGCCATTCATATCATCTTCTGTCAAAGATAATCTGGTTGCATTCTGTCTGTCCTGAAAACATGAGTTAGATTTAATTTAAAATTTAAGGGCTAATTTGTTTGGTGGTGGAAGTTTCAAGACAACAGCACATGCATGCTACAGTGTGGTTATTGCTCGCTGCATTTACCCAGATTTATAGTGAGAATGATTAGAAAGTTGAGCAGAGGGGGCTGGAGAGATGGCTCAGCAGTTGGGAGCACTGTCTGCTCTTCCAGAGGACCCGGGTTCGATTCCCAGCACCCACATGGCAGCTAACAACTGTCTGTAGTTCCAGTTCCAGGCAAAACACCAAGGCAAATAAATAAATAAAGTTTTTTTTTTTTAAAAAAAAAAAGAAAGTTGAGCAGAAAGATGTGGAAAATGTGTACTTCAGCAAGGAAAGGCACATTATTCCTATTAAAGTGAAGGTAAGATTGTAAACACAGAAAACCTAGCAACTTTAATTATCAAAGCAATCAGCACCTGTTTTTGACAGATTTCTCCTGGGAAGATGCAACACAAACATCTACTCACCCTAGAAAGGGAAACCACAGATCAACGAAGTTATTTATATGAAACTTCATCTTAGTGAACTGTTGTGCTTTTATTGGGGGTTACTAATAGGAATATGGGATGAATGGATACTGATGGGAGCAGAAATGACTCAAAAGCAGCTGCATCACTGAAAATCCCAACCCAACAGGGATGAGGACTTATGAAAGCTGCAACCCTGGAGCTCTTTGCACAGTTTGCACACAACTTGACAGCCTGCATCTCTTCTATGGAGCTCAAATGGTTGGAGTTCCTTCCCACAGCAGCTGTTTACACTTTCGATACTGCTGGGGGTGGGGCAGACCAGACTACAGAAAGTTGCTTCTGTTCTCCCAGACATGTCATCTTTTCCTTACTCTCAAGTCACTCAGACCACCCAATCCTTTGTTGAAAAAAAATTCCAGGTCCTGGCAGAAACAATAAGCATTCACTATTTTCTTGTGTACAGAGGCCTAGCCCAAGGATACAAATAAGGTCAACTAGCACCTGCAACATCAACTTTATTTTTTAATCTGAAAGTGTCTTGGGGAAAGTTTTACAAAAAAAAAATCAACAGAAATAAATTATGAAAATATTGGACCAAAAGAAAAATGAAAAAAAAAATTTCATTCTGAGGAAACTGTTGAACAATTCCAAAAAACTGTGAAGGCGAGACAATATGTGGCACACCTGGATTCCTTACATGGAGCTCCCAAATGGACTATCCAATAAAGTATGAAGAGAAAGCCCAAGTTGCTATAGAAACCCAGAAATTTTAGAGATGCCAGATACATGGGATGCTCAACAAGGAAGTCTAGAGGCCCAGAGTGAGGCCCAGAAAGAAGCCACATTTGCTACAGGTAACTGAGCTAGAAAACTGGAGTCGCTTAACCATGTTGGAGTAGATGATGCGATCATGAGCCCCAAACAACAGCCATGGAACTCCCATAGGTGATGTTGGCTCTTCTAAGTTTCCCTTGATGTAACCCCATTCTTCTCTTTTGGAGTGGAAATATTCACTCTGTTGCTGTATGTATATTGCAAGTATGTCATGTTTTGGTGTTGGTGATGATGGTAATGGTTTTGATTGCTTTTGTTTTTTACAGGGGTTCAGAGTGAAAAGACTCATTACCTTCAATTTCAAAACTGACTTTGTACTATGACTTTTGATCCGTATTAGAATTGTTTAGGCTTTGAAGGATCGTAGAGATGGACTAAATATGCTTTTCATTATGAAAGTGAGCATGAGACTTTAGGGGCCATGCCATGAAACATTGTGGCTTAAAGTGAAGTAATTGGATGTCAAGTTGAAAAGGGATACATTTATGACAGCTAATCTTCATCATCAACTTGAATGGAGTTAGAATCACCTAGGAGACACACCTGGGGGTTAGTCTCTGAGGATGTTTACAGAAGTTTAATTGAGGAACCAAGATCCATCCTAAACATGATAACTTTTGAGGGGCTGGAAAGCCAATTTTAAAAAAAGGAAAAGGGGGGCTGGAGAGATGGCTCAGAGGTTAAGAGCACCAACTGTTCTTCCAGAGGACCTGAGTTCAATTCCCAGCAAAACCACATGGTGGCTCACAACCATCTATGATGAGGTCTGGTGCCCTCTTCTGCAAAACTGTGTGCATAATAAATAAATAAATCTTTAAAAAAAAAAAAAAAAGGAAAAGGTCTAATGTGTGCCATTGTTGATCTATCTCTGCCCTCTAGCTATAGATGCAATCAGACTAGCATATTCCTTCCTCTCAGTGTTCTCCATCATGATGGGCCACATCCCATAAAACCATGAGCCCAAATGCATCCTTCCTCCCATAAGTGGCCTCTTATAAAGTATTTGGTCACAGTAATGAGGATAGTAATGAATATGCCACAGAAATGAGATAGTAACAACTTTTTTTTAACAACTTTTTATTTATTTATTTATTTGTTTGTTTGCCTGGAACTGGAACTACAGACAGTTGCGAGCTGCCATGTGGGTGCTGGGAATTGAACTTAGGTCCTCTGGAAGAGCAGTCAGTGCTCTTAACTGTTGAGCCATCTCTCCAGTTCCGATAGTAACACCTTCTAACAAGATGATTTAAGGTCACTAAGATTCTCTAGCCCAGGCCTCAGTTTGCAGGTAGCAAATGTGTCAGGATCACCCAGCAAATGGGTGTCAGACTCTCAGAACCCAAAGTTACAGGGCCCTTTCATCTGTGGCATGAAGCATCTCCTGGGGTCATAATACCCACTTTCTCTGCATATTCATTCATTCATATTCTCTCTCTCTCTCTTTCACTCTCTCTCAATCTCTCTCTTCTTTGAGACAAGGTTTCTCCATATATCTCTGGCTGCCCTAGACCTAGCTCTGTAGAGCAGGCTGATCTTGAACTCACAGAAATCCGACTGCCACAGCTCCCTGAGGCCTGGAACTAAAGGCCTGTGCCACTACTGCCTGGAGCATCCCAGATCTTTCCTTCTGAGCTTCCAGACGAGATACCCACCCATCTCTGAAGGCAGAAGAGGAGAAGCATGAGCAGTTGGATGACTTTTTCAAGTAGGGCTCTGACATTACAAGGGGTTAGGAGGAGAAGAAATGTGAATTCCAGAGCCAGGCCAGAACAGGGTGAGAGGCAACCATCAGATAGAGAGAAAAATGCAATTAAAATGCAGCTAAGAAGAAATGCAGAGACCTGAGGCTGATTCCATCCAGCATTCCCATTCTCATTCTCCACCCCCCCTCCAGCTTGAGCCTGCATGCAGACAGAAAGGCTGCTGCAGCCTTGCATCCCACGTCATTCAATTCCCCTGAGTGTTCTAAACCCAGATGATCAGATAATAAGAGGCTGAGTGGTATGCATAACATCAAGTTGATTAAATTTGTTTACTGATAATTCTTTCAGGTTCCCATGAAGATTGTGTAATTTCCTTGCCGTATTTCAAACAGATTTGGGCTAATGCATTATTGACAGCACCCTTGCAGACCATCTCCACAATGTCATTCAGGATAATTATTTCACAACAGATTTCCAGGGCCTCTGGTTCCTGTTGGGATTCACTTGGGCATAAATTACAGAGCCGAATATTTAATCAGTGTCCCCATTAGAACCCCGTGGCTTATTTTTAGGAGCTGAGGAGGGAGAGCGGGTGAGGGAGCGGATATTTGTATTATTACGGCATGAATACATTTCTTCCATGCTCGATGGTTTGTTGTCTCTTTCCCCCCCCCCAATGCTCAACCAAGCTGAAAAGCAGCCTGAAGCATCCTTGCCTTTTTTTAAAAATAAACACTAGCATTAATCTTTTGACTACATTAAATTAAATATTAATGTTAACGGATCACATAATGTGAAGTTAAAAAAGTGATTAACATCGACATCACATTCTCTCTCCGTGACTTTTCCATTACACAAATTAGTTCAGATCTAAGCATTGTCACTTTGGAAAAGTAGGATCCAGAGAACAGGAACTAGGTGATTGTTTGGGGACATTTCTAAGAAAACTGTGGGGGAAAAGTATCCATGAATAGTGGCTGACCCCCTTTGCCTCCTACTAAGGTATTTCATTTCAGCAGTGATTCAAGTGGACCAAAATGTCCCTTGCAAGAACTCATCTCATGGCTAATTAGCAATTCCAACCAGCACTGTTTGCATTTTAGGCCGTTTGTGCTTTGAAAGGAGGAGTCAGGGAAATAACATGGATGTGGTAGGTCCCCACTCTCCAGCCCATCCGACCTGTATAGCTGCCTCCTACTGCAGCTACACACTCCAAATACTATTTGAGCCAAGCAGCCCCTTGACTGTGACTCTATCTGAAGACCTCAGACCAGCCTATCTGAGATCTGGGAAGCAGGCCAGGAATATCCTCTTTTTAAGCATGATACCCTGGTTCCTAAGCATCTAATGACCTCCTTCCCTTTTGTACTTACAATTCTGTATCTCCCACTATCTGGTCTGTCAGCGGCTCCCAGAGAATGTCTAGGGCTTCTTTCTGTTCCCTTATCCTCTCTTTTCCTTGATTATTAATAATAACTCTAGACTTTACTGCACCAAACTCAAACCCTTAAGCCTTCTGTATCCTCTAGATGTACCCATTCAGATTACACCTGCAACCCAGGCTTCTCATCTGACCACTGCCAGAGAGACCACACCTAAATGCAACTGCCCAGGACTCCTGCAGGACAAAGTCTCCTTTAACCATTCCCAGTTCTAAGCATTGTTCAGTGGTGGGCCACTTGCTGGCCCAGCTCCATAAAGTCCTTCATTCTACAATGAGAAATGAAGGTCACAGACCTCCTCTCAGCCTTTTCCAACATTGCCCTTCTGTTAGCAGTGGCCTTTAAAGTGTGAATTTCTGAGAGTCCCGATCCCTGTTTCTCTCTGCCTGGGGTTTTAGCTGGGCAAGAGCAAAGAGATTCAGCCCACTGGGCCTAACCTAACATCAGTGTTTGAAAGAAGGAAGATCTGAACCAGGCCCAAAGCAACTGTGGGGAAGGGGACTGGTCTCCAAGTCAGGGGATATCAATACAGTCATTTGCTTGATTGCTTTTGGTGATGAGAAGAGTGTCTTGGGACCAGAAAGGGAAGAGCACCTCCCAGAGTTCCAGGAGCATCTCCCTCTTTCCTTACCAGGAAACCTCCTTAGAGTGTGTTAGGGGAGCTCCTGACAACCCACTACCTCCTCCTCAACTGCTACACACACCCTACCCATGTCTTAAATCCCCAGTGCTGAGCTCTGCCAGCTAAAGCAAGGCAAGGAAAACTCTCTGGGCCCTAAGAGGAGATGGCCTATTCCCCGCACCGGTAGTTAACAACCAACCATGTTCCTCCACTGTCCACAGAATTGACAGCCAGCACACTGGGTCCTATAATCCTGGCTTAGCTCACCAGTAAAAATTAGTCCTCATTTCTTCATGTATTGAAAGGAATTAACATAATGTGGCCCCCCCACAAGAATGCTACAGGTCATGTACAAGAAGGAACTGGGGTGAAACCCCCATTGACGGGGGCCCCATTTTCACTTGACATGTATATATCTTTCCTTATTGCTGTGACCAAATGATTGACAATAAACGGCTTAAGGGAGAAAGTGTTTATCTGGGCTGGCAGCTTAAGAAGGATCCAGTCTGCCGCATCAAGGGGGGTATGATGGCTTGAGTGGGGGGGGGTGGCTGATTATATTAGTGAGCAGCCAGGAACTAGAGAGACCTCAGCTTGCACTGTCCTTCCTCAGTTCGGGATCCCAGCCCATGAACCCTGCTGCCCACAGTCAAGGTGGGATTTCCATTATAGACTTACCAGTGGTGTGTTTTCCCTGGTGACTCTGAATCTAGCCAAGTTGTCGAGATTAAGCATCACATGACTCTACCTCTCCCTGCCACCCCTAATATGCACCACATGGCTCTGCTCAACAAGTCCCACACCAAATAAGCACAGCTTTGCCCCAGGACTTCCTCGGCTCATCGGGTCTCTCTTCGACTCCACATCTTCCTCCCTTTCAAGGTACAAAGAGAGGCTGGAAAGGCCAGACCTCCTGTGAAGATGCCATGGGTGTGTATCACTTCCCCTCCTCTTGCAGGACACCCCACACACCTGACTCTACCGGGAGACTTTTCCCTGCCTACCTGATCCCTAGTCTTTCAACAGGGCCTGGTGTGTTCTACCTACACTTTCTTAGCTACACTTTCAAATATATCTTATTACATAAGATCTTGCTCAGGCGGGCCTTGAATACCAAGGAGCTGGGCTTATAAGCATGTACCATTATGCCTGAGGAACAAATGGCTTGACTACTCACACAGCCCACAGTCAATTTCTGTTGCCAGTAACAATGAACTTAGACTATACTTCATCCCACTGTCAGAGTCCTCTGAAATGGAAGCGAGTGGTGAAGACTTTTGCAGTTTAGATACGACTTTTCTCCAACTCTCATGTAAAGACTTGGTTCTCAGTAAAATGTATTGAGAGGTATTGATGCATTGAAGAGATGGTTGGTGCACTGAGACTCCATTCTAACTAGGAAAGGATTCCTGGAGAGTAGATTGTTACAAATTAAGTCACTGCTTCTGTCCCTTCCCATTTTTTCTGTTCAGGCTGGACAGATGGCTCAGAGGTTAAGAGCACTGACTGTTCTTCCAGAGGTCCTGAGTTCAATTCCCAGCATCCACATGGTGGCTCACAACCATCTGTGATGCTACCTTGTACCCGCTTCTGTATACTGTATACATAATAAATAAACAAATAAATCTTAAAACCATTTTCTCTGTGAAGGACCCTGGGTTCTAAGGCATTCAGTTCAGGTATTCAGCAGAGCACCCCCCATGAGAACAAGGAACTAAAAGTCTGAAAGTCTGTCCCAGGAAACAGAGTGACCCAGCCCAGATAGCCGTAATCAACTCAGATAGGACATAATGGTCTGGTAGAACCTGTGATTAAAATACCAGAAGTTCCAAGCAGAACAGCGGTGACCAACACCCAGTTGTAAAAGCCCCCTGACCAGCTGGTCTTAAGGCAACCACATGACTACTGTGAGCAACCTTACGATTATAGTGTGACCTTTAAAGTGACCAATCATGTGTTGCCCCTGTTGCTATGGTGATTTCGTGGTCTTAGCCTTTAAAAGAGATATGGGATTGCCCCTCCCTTGCTACTCTCTTGCTTCCCGAGGCAGGGAGGTAGCCCGTCTGCAGATGTAATAAACCTCATGTTATTTTACATCAACGGCCTGGAGTCTGGGTTCTTGGGGCCCCCCTTCCTGAGGATAGTACCCTGAGTCTGGGGTCTATCACTCTGCTCATCTACTTCCTTTATACTCCAAGCATGGAGCCCTCACCAGCCCTCATCATGAGCAGATGTCAGTGGTGGCCTCCCACACAATAGACACACATGAACCTCTTTTCTAAATAAACTTACTAGCCTGAAGTATTCTGTTATAGCAATGAATGGACTAAGACACTATTCCTAGAGGATTTGTGGGGCCTCTAATTCAGTTCATTGGTAATAATCATCCCTTACACTTAACCACCAGCCACCTATTTTTCAATGATAATCCTTGCGAAGATAAGGATTTTTCAATGTCCTGCATACTATCCCACCTCATTGTTACACCCTCAGGTGAAGTAGGCAGGACCCCTAATTGTTAGTAGGTAATGTTGACAGTCATCAAGAGGAAGAAAAACATGACAAATAAGGAGCTCTAGGGAACGATTTCATTGTTGCCATAAACAGTGCATTGCTGGGCACAGGCTACCAACACACACTGCATACTGCATGCAACTGCATGCAACACCTCTGTGCACACTCTTTGTTCTCCACCCATAAGAAAACAAATTCAGCAAAGAAACCTGAATCCAGTTCTATCTGGCCCCACTAGTGGCTTTTTATGATGGCCTTCAACACTCACCTCATAAGCCCTCCAGGTTCCCAGGTCACTGCGTTGACCTGGAATACTGCAGTTGAGATCCTACAGGCCACAGAGACTGAGATCCTTCCAGAAAGTTCTCCTGCACCCATCTTTCATGGGAAAAGGAAGTGAAGTAGGGTAAAGGTCTCTGGCACCAAGGCCAATTAGACAGCCATATTCTGTCCACCATGGAGCCCTAACTTGAACTTCCTCATTGGTGAGTCCTAACTTCTGCTCTCTAGGATGTCTCGGAGGTGAGAAGGCTGGCTGTATGGCTGGCAAGGGTGAGGGTGGGGCGCACCACCATATTGTTTAACTATAATACAGAATAATTTAACCCTAACTGAGGAGGGTCCTAATCACAAAGCCCCAGAAAGAAGTCCTTGGGGTTGGTTGGGCCCGCCCCTTGTATTGCCCTGAAGGTGATGCAAAGAAGAGAGGGACTAAACAGAGAAGGCCAGCCTATACAGGGTGAGAGGGAGGGAGGGAGGAGCCAGCCTC